>SJYA01002420.1:110000-134972 GCA_006410615.1 Neotragus moschatus
GGCAGCTCCAGAGTCTACAAGAAATTCAATTTTACCTGCTACATCAAAGGGGACCCAAGACTCCACTGGGGTAATGATAGTGGATCAAATGAGATCAATAGCCAGTCAGGTACTCAGGCCCCATCAGTTGGTGTATGGGACCAACTTATTCACAAGTGGGACTGTATTAACTTTGTGTGTGTGTGTGTGTGTGTGTGTGTGTGTGTGTGTGTGTATGTAAAATGTGAGGTTTTTTTTTTTTTTTACTTTATTTTGCTTTACAATACTGTATTGGTTTTGCCATACATTGACATAAATAAGCCATGGGTGTAACTTTTTATTGAACTTACTATGAATACAAATGCAGACATTGTGGTGGATGCATTATGTTTTCTGTGATCTTCTTCAAGGAGTAGTGAATTTCATTCTAGAAAATAACTAAAGTGTAATGGGTAAACTTGAACTTCTGGATGTTGTTTAATGGGCCTACTTTCTTTGTGTCATTAATTCCAGAGTGAACTCTTTAGTTTCTGACTCTCTGAACATGGCCCTTTTGGGTGTTTTTAGACAGGCTGGGACCTAAGACTTGAGACCCTTTGCTGCAGTGCTCACACCTTAACAAAAATCTCCTAGAACAATGAAATACAAAGGGGCTAAAAATGTGTGTAAGTGAAGTTGGGGCAAACTATGGACAACAAGATATAAAAAGATCAAAAAACCCAACTACCACTTCAGAAGAACCAAGAGCATAAAACGGCATGGTGGGAGTAAAAACAAGGTGCTATGCATGTCCCTGTGCTCAACACTACCAAAGGGGTGGACAGACCACCTAAGTCACCCCTCCCACCTGTCCCCTGGACCCACCTCTTCCCTCACCCCGTATGAGGGACCAGCTTGTCCCTGCTCAGGGACAAGATAAGGAATCTGTTACTTGTTTTCATTCCCCTGAGGCAGTGGGGGACCCAATAAAGTCTTGCCTGAATTTCCTGAATGTCAAGTCTCTGATCAATTTCTATTGATTACAGAAGGCCAAGAACCTTGATCGGTAACACTTTGAAGAGAGAATCCATCTTCTGTACCAATGTCTTTGATGTGCGTAGGTTTCAGATTATAACAGGGTCTCCTTTGCATTGTGCAACAGCTAAAAGATGGACACTTTCTTTTAAGCATTCCATCTGTGGTTCCCTCTATACTCCTTGAAGTCTCCCACTACTCAACTCACACTTGAAGTGAGTTTATATAGAGCTGTTTGGTTACCGTCCTGTTTCTCTGTCTTTATTTATACCTCTCTAAAACTCCATGTACAGTCTCAGTTCCAAAGGTCTGCTGACTCCACTTCCAGTGTGGCTGAAGCTTTCGACTTGAACTCTATTCATGGTGGACACTTGCATAATTACTGAACTGTGCACACCTGCAACAGAGTGTGGACCCCCTTCTGCTCTGTCAGAATTGGTATGTACTCTGCCCACCATGCAGTTATCCTAAATCCTTAACAATATAAATGCCCATATAGACATATGTGTACTGTAGCCTTAATGTTTCTTGCTCTTTCACCCCAAATTAATATGTCAAAAACCTAAAGCCCAGGATGATAATATTGGGATTTGGTAGGCCTTTTGGTGATTCTTGGGCTTCTCTGGTGGCTCAGAAGGTAAAGAATCTGCCTGCAATGTGAGAGACCTGGGTTTGATCCCTGGGTCGGGAAGATCCCCTGGAGAAGGAAATGGCAACCCACTCATGTACTCTGGCCTGGAAAATCCCATGGACAGAGAAGCCTGGTAGGCTACAGTCCATGGGATTGCAACCAGTCATACATGACTGAGCGACTTCACTTTCACTTTCTTTGAGTGATGCTTAGACCATGAAGGTGGAGCCCTCATGAATGGAATTAGTGACTTAGAAAAGTACCTCCAGAGAGATCCCTAACTCTATCCATCACTTGAGGACACAATGACCAGTCATCAGCTATGAACTATTGGAGCCTTGATCTTGACTTACTAGCCTCAAGAACTGTGAAAAACAAATCTTTGCTATTTATAAGTAAAAAAATAAATAAATAAATAAAATAAATAAGCAAAACCAAAAACTATTCTGCTCTCTCATAGCTTGAAAGATTGGTTGAATAAAAGTACTGTGCCACCTTGCTTTAGTTTTGTTTTCCAATTTGTGCTTTAATTAGTTTTGTTCTGGTAGATATAATTTTTGCTTTCCTTTGCTCACTGGGTCAATTGTATTTAATTTTTGTTGGACTGTTTTGATTTTGCTCATGGGTGTATATGCATATGTGTATATTCTGTCACACTTTCTATTGTTATAAACCTCTGCCTCTACATTGTGCTTTTGCAGTTCTGTGGAGTTTTCTTTTTGTTTATCTTTGTTCTTTCTTCTTCCATTTTTTTCTCTTTTTTACAATTTTAATTTTTTTAAACCTATTACATTTTTTCTACATTTATTCCATTGTTTGCCTTTCCTACTCTCCCTTTCTCCTTGCAGTTAATCTTTAATGTATATAAATCTTCTTCATCTACCTCTATTTAACTTCACATATCTATTCTTTCTTTTCTTTCCTCTCAACATATGTGTTAGTTTTGTTTTCATTGCTTTATTCCCCACTTGGCACCTTGCTTTAGTTTTGTTTTCCAGTTTGTGCTTAAATTAGTTTTGTTCTTAACTGGTAAATATAATTTTTTACTTCCTTTGTTAGCTGAATCAATCTACTGTACTTTATTTTTGTTGGATTGTTTTCATTCTGCTCATGGGTGTATATGTATATATTCCATTATTTAAATTATTATTTGCCTGATTTTGTAACTGCCTTTTGTCTGGAGTTCACCTTTGGTTTCTTGTTTTTCGATATTTGTTTTAATCTCACTTAATGCCATAACAAACCACATGTGGAATCATTGTTCCTAACCAGAGATCAAACCCTGTGCCTTTGGAGTGGGAGCACTGACTCAAAGACCCTAGACTACCAGAGAACTAACCCTAGGGAGTATCAAATAGTGAGAACTCACACGAAGGAAACCACTTGAATACCAGATCTGGCATCACCCAACCACCAATAGCACCTTGTGCAGGACACCTCGTCTAAACAACAAACAAAGCAAAAATACAAACCCAATCATCAGCAGAGAGGAGTACGATCTCACTCAACCTTGCCCATCAGAAGAAAAATAAACAAACAAAAGCTCACCACAAATCTCACCCTATACAAAGTTCACACAAACTACTGGACCAACCTTAGGAGGGCAGAAACCAAAAGGAAGAAAGAATTCAACTTTCTTCAAGGAAAGAATATAGCTTTCCTTGAAGCCAGGGAAAAGGAGACCTCAAACACGATAACTTAAAACAAAAAAAAAAAAAAGAAGAAGAAGAAGAAGAAAAGAAAAGGCAGAGAAATACTCCACAAATGAAGGAACAAACTAGAAACACATAAGTCCAAATAAATAAAGAGGAAATAGGAAAATTACCTGGAAAAGAATTCAGAACAATGATAATAAAGATGATCAAAAACCTGGAAAAAAATGGAGAAAATGCAAGAATCAATTAACAAAGACCTAGAAGAATTAAAGAATAAAGCATACAGAGACAAATAATACAATTAATAAAATTAAAAACACTCTAGAAGGAATCAATAGCAAAATATCTGAAGCAGAAGAATGAATCACTGAGCTGGAAGATAAAATGGTGGAAATAACTTCTGAAGAGCAGAATAAAGTAAAAAGAATGAAAAGAGCTTAGGACAGTCTCAGATACCTCTGGGAGCATAGCAAATGACCCAATATTCAAATTATAGGGGTCCCAGAAGAAGAAGAGAAAAAAAAGGTTATGAGAAAATTTTTGAAGAGATTATAGTTGAAAATTTCCCCAACATGGGAAAGGAAATAGCCGATCAAGTCCACGAGGCACAGAGTTCCATACAAGATAAANTACCTCTGGGAGCATAGCAAATGACCCAATATTCAAATTATAGGGGTCCCAGAAGAAGAAGAGAAAAAAAAGGTTATGAGAAAATTTTTGAAGAGATTATAGTTGAAAATTTCCCCAACATGGGAAAGGAAATAGCCGATCAAGTCCACGAGGCACAGAGTTCCATACAAGATAAACCAAATAGAAACACGCAAAGACACATACTAATCAAATTAACAAAGACTAAACACAAAGAGATCAAATTGTCAACATCCACTGGATCATCAGAAAAGCAAGAGAGTTCCAGAAAAAACATCTATTTCTGCTTTACTGACTATGCCAAAGCCTTTGACTATGTGGATCGCAATAAACTGTGGAAAATTCTTCAAGAAGGGGGAATACCAGACCACCTGACCTGCCTCTTGAGAAACCTATATGCAGGTCAGGAAGCAACAGTTAAAACCAGACATGGAACAACAGACTGGTTCCAAATAGGAAAAGGAGGACATCCAGGCTGTATATTGTCACCCTGCTTATTTAACTTATATGCAGAGTACATCATGNCAGAGAATGAGATGGCTGGATGGCATCACTGACTTGATGGGCGTGAGTCTGAGTGAACTCCAGGAGATGTTGATAGACAGGGAGGCCTGGAATGCTGCAATTCATGGGGTCACAAAAAGTTGGACACGACTGAGCGACTGAACTGACTGAAGTGAACTGACACACAAAGAAAGAATATTTAAAGCAGCAAGGGAGAAGTGACAAGTAACATGCAAGGTAAAACCCATACACTTAACAACTGATCTTTCAGCAGAAACTTTGTAGGCCAGAAGGGAATGGCAGGATATATTTAAAATACTTAAAAGGAAAAATCTACAACCAAGATTACTGTAGCCAGCAAGGATCTCATTCAAAATTAATGGAGAAATAAAAAGCTTTCAGACAAGCAAAAGTTAAGAGAATTCAATACACCAAACCAGCTTTACAACAAATGTTAAACGGATTTGTATAGTCAAGAAATACAACAGAAGAAAAAAGATCTACAAAATCAACCCAAACCACTAGAAAATGGCAATAGGATCATATATATCAATAATTACTTTAAATGTAAATGGATACAAAAACAAGATCCATACATATGCTGTCTACAAGAAACCCACTTCAGACCTCAAGATAAATATAGACTGAAAAATGAAAGGATGGAAAAATATATTCATTTCAAATGGGAAGCAAAAGAAAGCTGGAGTAACAATCCTCATATCAGACAAAATAGACCTTAAAGATTACATGAGATAAGGAAAGACACTATATAATGATCAAGGGATCAATCCAAGAGGAAGACACATGAACTATAAATATTTATGCACCCAANAAAAATATATTCATTTCAAATGGGAAGCAAAAGAAAGCTGGAGTAACAATCCTCATATCAGACAAAATAGACCTTAAAGATTACATGAGATAAGGAAAGACACTATATAATGATCAAGGGATCAATCCAAGAGGAAGACACATGAACTATAAATATTTATGCACCCAACATAGGAGCACCTCAATACATAAGACAAACACTAACAGACATAAAAGGAGAAATTGACAGTAATGCATTAATAATAGGAGACTTTAACACCCCAGTCACACCAATGGACAGATCATCAAAACAGAAAATTAATAAGGAAACACAAGTCTTAGATGAGATGGATCTCATTGATATCTTCAGGACATTCCATCCAAATGCAGAAGAATACACCTTTTTTTCACATAGAACATTCTCCAAAATAGACCATATCGGGTCACAAATCAAGCCTCAGTAAATTTAAGATAATTAAAATCATATCAAGCACATTCTCTGACCACAACGCTATGAAACTAGATATCAATTACAAGAAAAAAAACTATAAGAAACACAAGCACATGGAGATTAAACAACACATTTCTAAATAACCAACAGGTTACTGAAGAAATCAATAGGGAAATCAAAAAAATTCTAGAAACAAAGGACAATGAGAACACAACAACTCAAAACCTATAGGATGCAGCAAAAGCCGTTCTAAGAGGGAAGTTTATAGCAATGCAATCCTACCTCAAGAAACAAGAAAAACATCTAATAGACACCCTAATTTTACACTTAAAACAACTGGAAAAAAATAAGGAAAAACCTCAAAATTAGTAGAAGGAAAGAAATCATAAAGATCTGAGCAGAAATAAATGAAAAAGAAATGAAAAAAACAATAGTAAAGATTAATAAAACTAAAAGCTGGTTCTTTGAAAAGGTAAACAAAATTGACAAACTCTTAGCCAGATTCTGGCATGGGGTCGCAAAGAGTCGGACACAACTGAGCGACTGAACTGAAACTGAACTAGCCAGATTCATCAAGAAAAAAAGAGAGAATCAAATCAACAAAATTAGAAATGAAAAAGGAGAGGTTACAACAGACAGTGCAGAAATACAAAGGATTTAGACTGATGATTTATTTCCCACACGATAGCACACATATTTCAGTGCCATTCTCCCATACTATATTCGGTTTATTATTTTTATTTATTAAATTAAAAAATAAACTCGGTTTAAAAAATAAAAAAAAATAAAAAAAGAAATACAAAAGATTATAAGATACTATTATAAACAACTGTATGGCAATAAAATAGATAAACTGAAAGAAATGGACAGATTCTCAGAAAAGTTCAATCTTCCAAGACTGAACCAGGAAGAAATATAAATTATGAACAACCAAATTACAAGCACTGAAATTGAAGCTGTGATCAAAAATCTCCCAAAAAACAAAAACCCAAGACCAGATGATTTCACAGAATTATATTAAACATTTAGAGAAGAACTAATGCCTATCCTTTTAAAACTCTCAAAAAATTGCAGAGGAAGGAACACTGCCAAATTCATTCTATGATACCACCATCACCTTGATACCAAAATCAGACAAAGACAACACAAAAAAAGAAAACTATAGGCCAATATCACTGATGAATATAGATGCAGAAACCCTCAACAAAATTTTAGCAAACATAATTCAACAACACATCAAAAAGCTCATATGCCATGATCAAGTTGGGTTTATTCCAAGGATGCAAGAATTTTCAATATACAGATATCAATCAATGTGATACACCATATTAACAAATTGAAAGATAAAACCCATATGATCATCTCAATAGATGCAGAAAAAGCCTTTGACAAAATTCAGTACCTATGTATGATTAAAAACTCTTCAAAAAATAGGCATAGAAGGAGTCTACCTCAACACAGTAAAAGCTATATATGATAAGCCTACAGCAAACATTCTCAGTGGTGAAAAACTGAAAGCATTCCCCCTAAGATCAGGAACAAGACAAGGATGTCCACTTTCACCACTATTATTCAACATAGTTCTGGAAGTCCTAACTACAGCAATCAGAGAAGAAAAAGAAATAAAAGGAATCCAGATAGGAAAAGAAAAAGTAAAGCTCTCACTGTTTGCAGATGACATGATATTGTATATAGAAAGCCCTAAAGATAGTATCAGAAAATTACTAAAGCTAATCAGTGAATTTAGCAAAGTTGCAGGATACAAAATCAATACACATAAATCACTTAAATTTCTATATACTAACAATGAAAAATCAGAAAGAGCAATTAAGGAATCAATCCCATTCACTATTGCAACAAAAAGAATTAAATATCTAGGAATAAACTTACCTAAGGAGATGAAAGAACTGTACACAAAACATTTTAAGATACCAGTGAAAGAAATCAAAGGTGACATAAACAGATGGAGAGATATTCCATGTTCCTGGGTAGGAAGAATCAGTATTGTGAAAATGACTATACTACCAAATGCAATCTACAGATTCAATGCTGCTGCTGCTGCTAAGTCACTTCAGTTGTGTCCAACTCTGTATGACCCCAAAGACTGCAGCACACAAGGCTCCCCCATCCCTGGAATTCTCCAAGCAAGAATACTGGAGTGGGTTGCCATTTCCTTCTCCAATGCATGAAAGTCAAAAATGAAAGTGAAGTCATTCAGTCGTGTCTGGTTCTTGGTGACCTCATGACCACAGCCTACCAGGCTCTTGGCAAGAGTACCAGAGTGGGGTGCCATTGCCTTTTCCAACAGATTCAATGCAATCCCAATCAAATTACCAATGGCATTTTTCACAGAACTAGAACAAAAAATTTCACAATTCATGTGGAAACACAAAAGACCCTGAATAGCCAAAGCAGTCTTGAGAAAGAAGACTGGAGCTGAAGGAATCAACCTTCCTGACTTCAGGTCATACTACAAAGCTATAGTCATCAAGACAGTATGGTACCAGCACAAAAACAGAAATATAGACCAATGGAACAAGATAGAAAGCCCAGAAATAAACCCATCACATATGGGTATCTTATTTTTGACAAAGGAGGCAAGAATATACAGTGGGGCAAAGACAGCCTCTTCAGTAAATGGTGCTGCAAAAACTGGACAGCTACATGTAAAAGAGTAAAATTAGAACAGTTCCTAACACCATACACAAAGATAAACTCAAAATGGATTAAAGACCTAAATATAAGAACATAAACTATAAAACTCTTAGAGGAAAGCATAGGCAGAACACTCGATGACATAAATCAAATCAAGATCCTCTATGACCCACCTCCTAGAGTAATGGAAGTAAAAACAAAAGTAAATAAGTGGGACCTGATTAAACTTAAAAGCTTTTGCACAGCAAAGGAAACTATAAGCAAGATGAAAAGAAAACCCTCAGAATGGGAGAAAATGATAGCAAATGAAACAACTGACAAAGGATTAATTTCCAAAATATACAAGCAGCTCATAGAGCTCAATACCAGAAAAACAAACAACCTAATCAAAAAGCGTGAAAAAGACCTAAACAGACATTTCTCGACAGAAGACATACAGATGGCTAACAAACACATAAAAAGATGCTCAACATCACTCATTATTAGAGAGATACAAATCAAAATTACAATGAGATATCACTTCACACCGGTCAGAAAAGTGTACAAACAATAAATGCTGGAGAAAGTGTGGAGAAAAGGGAACACTCTTGCACTGTTGATGGGAATGTAAATTGATTCAGCCACTATGGAAGACAGTATAGATATTCCTTTAAAAACTAGGAATAAAGCCACCATATGACCCAGCAATCCCACTCCTAGGCATATAACCTGAGGAAACCAAAATTGAAAGAGACACATGTATCCCATTGTTCATTGCAGCACTATTTACAATAGCTAGAACATGAAAGCAACCTAGATGTCCATCGACAGATGAATGGATAAAAAAGTGGTGGCATATATACACAATGGAATATTACTCAATATTACTCCAAAAGGAACACTTTGAGTCAGTTCTAATGAGGTAGATGAAATTAGAACTTATTATACAGAGTGAAGTGAGTCAGAAAGAGAAAGATAAATACCATATTCTAACACAAATATACAGAATCTAGAAAAATGGTACTGAAGAATTTATTTACAGGGCATCATTGGAGAAATAGACATAGAGAACAGACTTACAGACATGGGGAGAGAGGAGGAAAGGGTGAGATGTATGGAAAGAGTCACATAGAAACTTATATTACCATATGTAAAATAAATAGCCAATGGGAATTTGCTATATGGCTCAGGAAACTCAAACAGGGGCTCTGTATCAACCTAGAGGGATGGCATGGGGAGGGGAGATGGGAGGGAGTTTCAAAACGAAGGGGATATATGTATACCTATGACTGATTCATGTTCAGCCTTGACAACAAAATTCTGTAAAGCAATTATCTTTCAACAAAAAATAACTAAATTAAAAACAAGTACTGTGCCAGCATTTGTTATATCAAAGTCCCTACCATATGAATTACATTTATATACATATGTAAAAATTTTTAATGTAAAATGTTTCTAAAAGAAAAACAGACTTATGAGAGAAAATACTAGAAGTAAATAATTTAAATTGGATTTCAGAAGTACCTCTTTGGGACTTCTGTAGGATAAAGATTTGACAGATAATAGGGGGTGTAGAGTGGCTTTTGAAGATAGGGGAGATTGCACAAGAGATGAGTCTTTTTCACACATGAAACTGAAAGTAGGCCACAGTGACTAAGAGTGCAAAGGATAAATGACAGAAGATACACAGGGACATACCATATACCACAGGGACACACATAGGGTCTTGTACAAATGCTTGTAAAATGTATATTTGTATGCCCAAGACAATGGGAGGCATCAACATTTTTTCATCAAGGTAGTGGCATAACTTTGACAAATATATGGAGTCATATACTGTAGTTAAAATATGGAAGTTGATTTGATTATGTCAAGTTCAATTGATAAATTGTGAGAACCTGGTAGGAATGGTAAAGAAGAAATTAGAAAAATCAAGATGCATTTTATGAAAGAACAGTGGGAAATTTGAAAACACTACTTTTTAAAATGCTATTTCATTATTGAAAGTCAGTAGTAGTTGATAACAAATTTGCTAAAAATCTTTTCTAGCAGTTATTACATTTTTCTGACCTTCACAAATTTATTTTATTAAAATATAAATGACACATTATTTCTTAAAAACTTATAGTTAGAAAAATAATCTTCAAGGTCATCTAGTCCAATGCTCACAACTTAAAAAAGATAAAAAGGTAGTTCTAGCTCATTACTTTTCAGTACTGTGCTTAGTCGCTCAGTTGTGTCCAACTCTTTACAGTCCCATGGACTGCAGCACACCAGGCTCCTCTGTCTATGGGGATTCTCCAGACAAGAATACTGTAGTGAGTGGCCATGCCCTCTTCCAGGAGATCTTTCTGATTCAGGGACCAAACCCAGGTCTTCCACATTGCAGGTGGATTCTTTACCACCTGAGCCACTCTATTTAAATCTGGAAAATTATAGCACTTGAATATTCTGACTTTTAATGAAATAAAATCTGCCTCTTAATTTTTATTTAAAGCAACTTAATTAATGATTAAGATGATTAATGTTCACTTGAACTTTCTTAAATGTCAAATCTTGGGCACATGTTTAAAATTTTTTGGTCTTCTTTGTTGTTGCTAATGTGACAACCTAGAATGATATTCTAAAATTCAAAGCAATCACTTTTCCTGTCCTCATTTAGTTTTTTTCAATTTTGACACTTTTACTGACAAAAGTTTATAAAAATCCATCACTGACTCATCTACTTCTTATAAATTTAAATATTAGATTATCTACAAGTGATCTACTACTATTTATATCCTATTTCTGAAACAATTTAATGGGCAATAGTAAAATCGTTGGGCAACTCTGTGTTTCCTTTAGTCTGTTATATTTAAATACCAGCATTTCTGGTGTTCTCTTTCAGTTTCTTTTTTATTATTTCACTTTTAATCCAAATGTTTTCCATCAGTCTTCCTTTCTTATTCTTTAGTTGTTGTGTTCAACTTTTTTACAAACACATGGACTGGAGCTCACCAGACTCCTCTATCCATGAGATTTCCCAGGGAAGAATACTGAAGTGGGTTGCCATTTCCTTCTCCAGGGAATCTTCCCACCCAGAGACTGAACTGGCAGGCAAATTCTTTACCACTGAGCCACCAGGGATGATAGATATACTCTGGACATAGCATATTACCTTATTCAGCATGTTTATTCATTGCTAATTACAACCTGTTCTTCAGTGATATATTCCATTCTTTTGCCATATTCTGTCAGTATTTTTGCCTTTGCCTTAGGATATATTTAAATCCACCAGATGGTCAATACTGAAATCAGATTGTTTACGTTCTTTGCATCCAAAGATATAGAAGATCTAAACAGTCAGAGGGAAAAAAAAAAAGACCTGGAGCTGACTGTGGTTCAGATCATGAACTCCTTATTAAAAATGTGTGTGTTTGTATGATTATACAGAAGAGGTGACAAATAGATTCAAGGGATTAGACCTGGTAGACAGAATGCCTGATGGAGGTTTGCAACATTTGTACAGGAGGCAGTCACCAAAATCAACCCAAAGAAAAAGATATGCAAGAAGGCAAAGTGGTTGTCTGAGGGGATTTTACAAATAGTTGAGGAAAAAAGAAAGGCAAAAGGCAAGGGACAAGGGGAAAGATATACCCAGCTGCATGCAGAGTTTCAAAGAAGAGCAAGGAGAGAAAAGAAGGCTTTCTGAAATGAAAAGGAATAGAGGGGGAAATTGAATGCAAAGGACAAGAGGTCAGTAAAATTGTAAATATCAAGGGAATATTTCATGCAATAATGGGCATGATAAAGTATAAAAACAGTAAGGACCCAACAGACATAGAATAGATTAGCAAGAGGTGGCAAGAATGCACAGAAGAACTATACAAGAAAAGTCTTAATGCCCAAATAACCATAATCATGTGATCACTCACCTAGAGCAGGACATCCTAGAGTATGAAGTCAAGTAGGCCTTAGGAAGCATTACTCTCAACAAAGCTAGTGAAGGTTACAGAATGCTAGCAGAGGTAACTAAAACCCTAAGAGATGATGCTGTTTAAAGTCCTGCATTCGATATGTCGGCAAATTTGGAAAACTTGGCTGTGGCCACAGGAGGGGAGAAGGTCAGTTTTCATCCCAATTTCAAAGAATGGCAATGCCAAAGAATGTTCAAACTACCATACAATTGCACTCATTTCACATGGTAGCAAAGTCTTGCTCAAAATCCTTCAAGCTATATTTCATTAGTACATGAACTGAGAACTTCCAGATGTAAAGCTGGGTTTTGAAGAGGCAGAGGAATCAGAGATCAAGTTGTCGACATTCACTGGATCACAGAGAAAGCAAGGGAATTCCAGAAAAATGTTTATTTCTGATTCATTCACTACACTACTGTCTTTGATTCTCCATCTTTGGCTGCAAAGAATATAATCAAGTTGATTTCAGTCAGGAAGCAACAGTTAGAACTGGACATGGAACAACAGACTGGTTCCAAATAAGAAAAGGAGCACATCAAGGCTGTATATTGTCACCTTGTTTATCTAACTTATATGCAGAGTACATCATGAGAAACACTGGGCTAGAAGAAGCACAAGCTGNTCATGGCATCTGGTCCCATCACTTCATGGCAAATAAATGGGGAAACAGTGGAAACAGTGGCAGACTTTAATTTTGGGGAGGGGCCCAAAGTCACTGCAGATGGTGACTGCAGCCGCGAAATTAAAAGATGTTTACTCCTTAGAAGGAAAATTATGACCAACTTAGACAGCATATTCAAAAGCAGAAACATTACTTTTCCAACAATGGTTCGTCTAGTCAAAGCTACGGTTTTTCCAGTAGTCATATATGGATGTGAGAGTTGGAATATAAAGAAAGCTTAGCACGGAAGAATTCATGCTTTTGAACTGTGTTGTTGGGGAAGACATTTGAGAGTCCTTTGGACTTCAAGGAGATCCAACCAGTCCACCCAACACTCAGGAGATCAGTCCTAAGTGTTCATTGGAAAGACTGATGTTGCAGCTGAAATTCCAATACTTTGGCCACCTGGTGTGAAGAACTGGCTCACTTGAAAAGATCTTGATGCTGGGAAATATTGAAGGCGGGAGAAGCGGACTACAAAGGATGCGATGGTTGGATGACATCACCGACTCAACGGACAGGAATTAGTGCAAACTCCGGGAGTTGGTGATGGACAGAGAGGCCTGGCATGCTTCAGTCCATGAGGTCACAAAGAGTTGGAAACGACTGACCGACTGAACTGAACTGAAAGCTGTTTTTATACAGAGGGATTCCCAACCTCTGTATTTAATGCCTGAGTATCTGAGGTGGAACTGATATAATAATGATGGATATAAAGTGCAAAATAAGTGCTCGAATCACCCCAAAACCACCCCCCACCCATGATCAATAGATAGACTGTCTTCCATGAAACTAGTCCCTACTGCCAGAAAGGTTAGGCACTTCTGTTTATTAAATGGACACTTTAAAAATTTTATAGTTCTGCTCCTCCACTACTTAGCCTGACATGCTCACTTTATCTAGAACAACTGCTTTTTCTCTAATAAACAAGCATATTTTGATTCTAAAGAGATGTTTCTTTAGTGAATGAAAGCTGCCATGGATTTAACTAAAGGTAAATCAGAAATCCAGAAGGGCTTTTCCTGTACAAATTTCTCTGTGATGAGGAGATATTAACCTCTAAAATGCATCTCTCTGTTCCTACTGGTATTCTTACCGCTCTGGTATAGTCTTCTCCCAAATTCTGCTAGGATTGGTCTATGTGATCAGGAGACTAATAGAAGCGCTAAACAGTCAGGTTATAAGGACTGTAGGGAGTTCTCTTGTGGATTCCTTGTTTGCTTACGCTCTTATTCTCTTTCTTTCCTCACTCACTCTGGGGAGACAAGCATCCCCATTGTGTAATCAACCCATAGAGAGGTCCATACAGGCACGGAATCCAAACTCCCTGTGCTCAGACCTCTGAATGAGTTCGGAGAAGATTGGTGCCTTCAGGAGTGTATTGTCCCACAGACAAATTAAGTGTAACACATGACAGACACTGAGTCAGAACCACCCACTAAGTTATATTGGGATTCTTGAGCCTCAGAGAGTGTGTGAAATAATACACTATTTCTCTAACTGTTAAGCTGCTTTGTTACACAATAGAAAAATACAACATATAGATATGAAAATAGATACATGTTTATGTATACACATGTGTGTATATATATGCATATATATTTACATTTAACTTTGACAAATGTTGCTGATTAAATGTTTTTAAGTATTTAAAATTAACATTGATTTCAGCGCAACAGTGGAATAGTGATCATATGCTTTAAAGTAACTTAAAATATAGACACTTACTGCCATCTATTGGTGATTTTAATAACTTCCATGCTTATTTAGTGATGCTTACGTTTTTTAGTGACGGAGAAGGCAATGGCACCCAGTACTCTTTCCAGTACTCTTGCCTGGAAAATCCCATGGACAGAGGAGCCTTAGTATGAGCTATATTTGAAATGGGGCTTTCCAGGTGGTTCAGTTGTAAAGAATCCGCCTACCGATGCAGGAGATGCAAGTTTAATCCGGGGCAAGCAAGATCACTTGAAGGAGGAAATGACAACCCACTCTAGCATTCTTGTCTGAAAAATCCCATGGACAGAGGAGCCTGGAGGGCTATAGTACATAGGGTCATAAAGAGTCAGACACGACTGAGCATGCACATAGGTGAAATACACAGATATATTCAAACTCTTAGATATCAGCTGTTCTATACTGCAGAGTATTTTGCTGTTCATATTATCTAGTTAGATAAAAACTTATCTTAAGAAAAATATAAGTAAGTGTTAGGTTGCTCAGTCGTGCCCAACTTTTGCAACCCCATGAACTGTAGACCATCAGGCTCCTCTGTCCATGGGATTCTCTAAGCAAGAATACTGGAGTGAGTAGCCATTCCCTTCTCTAGGGAATCCTTCTGACCCAGGGGTTGAACCCAGATTTCCTGCATTGCAGACAGACTCTTTACTGTCTGAGCCACCAGGGAAGCCCCTAAGGAAAATATACATTTGTTATAATGCCAAAACTTCTTTAAAAGTCTTTTTTGCTGCACATATTTATATTTTAAGTTCAAAGTCTCCTTAAAGTGTTTACTTTTATGACTTAATAACTTATTTTATGCCAATAATAAATGCAAATTTATTTTCCACATGGTTTTAAAGTGCATTGCATTTTCCCCTTAAGGTTTGATAAGCTGACAATGCTGTGAGTAATGAAAAGCTGGTTCATTAACTAAATTGCATTATTCTAAGCAACTTTTAATTAATGGATTTTTCTATTGAATAAGTTGAAATACAATTTATGACTTATGGTATTTATAAATTACTAATAAAAACACTTAAGCACAAAAAATATAAAGTTCACATTTACCATTGAAAAAAATATTAGGTAACTCTCAAAACTGGAGATAATGAAACAGAAAAGCATCAGAACTCCCATTACATCCCATGCCTCAACTGTCTTAAGTAATAGAAATCAATGATCAGTTTTCACCAAAATTTCATGAAAAACTCATCTTTTAGAATAACTGCTCTGATGACAACTGTTAAATGTTTATATTTCATAGTATCAAGTTTCTCTCAGGTGCTGTTTTTCTCCATACAATTTATCTTCTATATTTTTTATTCTGTACATCGCTTATCTCATTTTGAATAGTTGCTAAGTGCTTAATAATCATGATAAGGAATTCTCAGAAAGAACAAAGCCGGATATAAAGAAGATGATAGATAGATAGCTATTCCTCTTGCTTTTTTGGATTTCCCCTCAGCTGGTAAAGAATCTGCCTGCAATGTGGAAGACCTGGGTTCAATTCCTGGGTTGGGAAGATCCCCGGGAGAAGGGAAAGGCTACCCACTCCAGTATTCTGGCCTGGATCCCAAAGAGTCAGACATGACTGAGCAACTTTCACTTCACTTTCACTTTTCACTTTCCTCTTGCAATGATTAGAATAAAAATTCTAAAAACAATATTAAGTCCAATTCAAGCAGATTGAATTTCTTCTTTTGTTAGGCTGACTTCTACCTATAAATTTGTCTGTCCCAGTAGGCTAGTCACTGTAGATAATTGGTTAGTGTGCTATTTCCAGGCTGAGTAGAAAAGTTATATTACTAAAAGCATTTTTTATAGGCAGTACATTTATATTTGCATAAATTAAGAAAAAATGAATCTTCATTAGTACTTTTTATCTATGTATTTCCTATTCAATATTTTGATCACTTACTCCTGTGTAGATGACAGGAAAAAATCTCTTTCATAAGAAAGAATTTATGTCTGTATGAGCTTCACATACAGTGTAATGCAGCACATTCATTTTCCTAAAGTCCCTTTTTAGTGCATAAGATGAGGTAGAGTTAGTGAGAAGGAAATGGCAACCCACTCTAGTACTCTTGCCGGGAGAATCCCATGGGCAGAGGAGCCTGGTGGGCTGCTGTCCATGGGGTCACACAGAGTCGAACATGACTGAAGTGACTTAGCATGCATGCATGCATTGGAGAAGGAAATGGCAACCCACTCCAGTATTTTTGCCTGGAGAATCCCAAGGACAGAAGAGCCTGGGTGGCTGCCATCTATGGGGTCACACAGAGTCTGACACAACTGAAGCTACTTAGTAGCAGCAGCAGCAGTTAGTGAAGGATACGAAAATGTTGATTGAGAAGAAATTTATGAGGATCCAGTTGACATTATCTTGCTTTTTACTTGCATTTTTTCGCAACTAATAACNAGGACAGAAGAGCCTGGGTGGCTGCCATCTATGGGGTCACACAGAGTCTGACACAACTGAAGCTACTTAGTAGCAGCAGCAGCAGTTAGTGAAGGATACGAAAATGTTGATTGAGAAGAAATTTATGAGGATCCAGTTGACATTATCTTGCTTTTTACTTGCATTTTTTCGCAACTAATAACAATTATGGCTGAATGAGTCAGAAAGAAATTAGCAAAAACTAGAAGATAAGTTCATAATGTACAGTTAATGAGCAATTTTCTATGATGGCTCTTTTATAAGTGTGGGATAATACACAAATTTATCCACAAAGGACACTTCATTCTCCTGTTTGTAATTAATTTTGACTTTGTTAACAAATATTTTCTTGCAACCATGCTGACCTTATAAATTTGTGTTTGAAAAGCAGGAAGAAATATTTTAACAATAGTTCATTTTGTACTTATCAGTTGCCAAAGAGCACAAATATAGCCATCTTTGATGTGATACTGGTTTTCTAAAATGTCTTATGTTCAAATAAAATGTGAAAATAATTAACTATAATGCATATTTTATTACAATTACACAAAAGAGTGCAAAATTTTATAAAGAGAAATCAATAGAAATATATACAATCTACATATTGTATCAGTCTTCATACTTAGTGACTCAAATTGATCAACCACCTTGATACCAGTAATACATCTAATCTTTTAGCTTATTCTAACTATTGTTACCATGTACTGTCAACTATTATGTATTTAGAATAAAAAATAATAAAAAATTGATGTTGACTATGGAAATCATAATTCTAATTTATATTAATTATTTAATTACTAATAGGTCAACCTGTGCCACAAACAAATATCTACACAATGAATGCCTTATTACATTGAACACATCAACCACTAATTGCCTAGAACATGATAAGCCTGCTTAATAAATTCCAGTAGAAATGGAATCTGTGTTCTAGGGAAACAGACTAACTATGAAGATGGAGTTACAAGAATCTTTGGCAGAAGGAAGACTTCTTGTGATCATGAAAGCAAAAGCGAAAAAAGCTAAAAGAGATGATGGGAAAAAAAGAAGACAAGTATAAAATAAACATATGTAGAAAGTGGAAATGAAAGAGAGATGTTCCCAAAATATATTGTTATATATCTCAATCTGTGAATCCTATGGGGTAAAGACTTGTTAGGTGAGTGAAAGAACTAGAGAATGTCACTGAAACCAGTTTATGGGCTGAGTTCTTTGAAAGTGAACTGGTTTCTTGGCACTTACTTGTTCATTGAGTTCTCCATTAAATTAATTTAATGAGTATATATTTAGCACTTTTCATATTCTAGACACAGTTCTAGAGTACACAGTAGTGAGCATTCCACAGTGAACAAAATATATATCTGCCCTCCTTGAGTTTGATGTTTGGTTAGGTATTGCTTCTTGCTGCAAGAGTTTCATTGTCAGGAGTGATTTAATACTTACCTTACAAAGGATATTCACCCATGGGGGTGGGCTTAGGTGCAGTATCCACTCCTGAACAACAATCCACTCCTGACTGATACTTGAAGATTGGTCTCTAAACTCAGTTATATTAGTTACAATACTTATTTTTCTTTGAGATTCCTGATAGTATAGTACCTTAGTGTTCTGCTTGTCAATTTAGTTTGGGGTCTCTTTTTGTAACAAGTCACCTTCAAGCAGATTGTTCCCCAAATTAATAAGACTGACATTTTCCCTTTATGGATGTCTCTGTGTTACTATAGCTTGCCCTTATTTTTCTCCTGGCAATGACTTTGATCTCAGAACAGATGGTAGCTAGGAGAGGATCAGAAGAATGACGAGCTTCAATATTTTCATAGTTGCCCTGATGGCCCTTGTTACATAAAAATCAGACCCTCACAGTGAAAGAATTTTCACCTTGAGGAAATGAGGAAAGAGAGTCAGTATAAAGTCTTGGAAAGACCTGGGTGTATAGCTTCCCCAGTTATAGGATTATTCTCCTCTGTTTCTGATTCCCTTGACCTAATGACATGGTAGATACAATAGAAAGTCTAAAGATAAAACTTCCAGAATCATATGGGTGTATGGGCTCTTGCCTCTAACTCATAGACCTAAATTTAGTAATACTGACAATATTGAACTTTACCTTGAAACAGGTGAGTTATGAAATATATCCAAGCTTCTGCTTTTCAACACCCTCCAACACCACCATTCTGTGTTCTGGGTCATGGCTTGCTACAAAGTACCAACCACTTTTCCACATATGAAGTGGGTAAGATGCACTGTCTACTCTTTCTCAGGACTTCCATAAGACTCATGCGACACCCTTGTTTGCCTATGACAAGTCCAAACACAGGCCTTTTCCCTTCTGCCTGAACAGTCTGACAAGGTCAGATACAGATTGCCAAACTCCCTGTATTTTGATGAACAATTAACTATTAGAACTTTTACCCCTGAAACAAAAGAGACACAGAGATGAACACTTCCTATAAAGCTAACTAACCAGGACTTCCTCTTTTTGCAAGGCAATTCCAACTGTAAACCACAACACGTGTAATGCCTCTATTCTTCCCATAAATAGTAAGCTGAAACCACCTGCTGATACACTGTCATCTCAGATCTGGGCCGCTCTTTCTATTGCAATAGCCAGAAAGAGATCAAAGTCTTTACCTGTTTGATTTTCATCTTTGACATGTATTTAGACCAAGCTCTATTGTCCTGTATAAGCTGTGGATGTTAAAGATAATTTTTAGCAAACATCGATAATCATGTACTACTCCAATAACGATAAGATATGACTAACCCAATGAGATCATCTGTAACTGCATCTAGGCCGCACTGTATGTTTATGGCTAGACCCAATGGCTGCAGAAGGACAAACATACTTCCATTATTTAAACATTATCACCCGCACCTGTGCTTCTTTTAGAATATTACTAATGTCTATATTGGTTATCTTAATGGTGCTGTTTTTCTTCTACATCCCTCGGATAACCCTTTTTTATTTAAAAAAAGAAATCTTGTTTATGCTTGAATTTCACTTCAAACACAGCTACCACAGGGGTTTATCCACCCTCATCCATAAGCACTGGAAAAACTGACAATAGAGAACTCTCTCCTCATTTTTGCAAATTGCATAAGAAATTGGTTTATCTGGTCTTTAGCAACCTAAGACTAAATACAGAAATGATTCAAGCAATAGGGATACAAAATTGTGAGTTTTTTTTCCCTGATAGCACTGAGACTGTTGACCTGGAACCTGAATTTCTCTGTTGTATTATCATTGAGGCAAAAAGAAGTGAGAAACACACTCTAACATATTTACACTCAGCTGTCATCGAGGTTCCACAGAGCACCCTCTCTCCTCTGTAAAGTGTTCTAGGTTCTGAGAGACTGCAGGGAAGGTTTTGGGTGTTCCATCCCCACAAAGGACTGGCAGTTTCCCATCCCACACAGTGCCTACACGGTTAAGCTTACATAATCATGAAGGAGCTGCTTTTTATAACCACTCTTTCTAGAGATGGTTTTGAAAGCAAAATGATAAAATATAAGTGTATTCTATATACAGATAGTTCCTTTCCAGCAAATATTAGTTCTATAGATGCTGCATGCACACACACATTTTACTTTTAAAATCAAAATAATAGTTTTGCTGTCATTAGCTTTGTTTTATCTCTGCTTTTAAACATTCCAGGTAGCATGTATTTTCCTCCACTTTAATGTTCTCCCAAAAAGGTCATTTAATATTAATAAATTATATCCATAGGGCAAAGGGAGAGATATTTCCTTTGAATTATTAGCCCATGTTTATCCAAGTCACATTCAAATGCAGTCCTTTCTATAAGTCATTGACATTTCAGGATAAATGAGATAACACATTTCAGTGAATACGGGGAAAGTCTATTCACCAGAGGCTAGAGTGAGGGATTATGGGGAAATTCATTTTCCTTGCCTGTTGCCCTTCATTAACAAAAATGAGAAACTGAGATCATTAAAGAGCTGGTTGAGAATTAAAGAGGAAAATAACACTTACCAATAAAGCAACTCTCAAGGAATAATAATAGGATAAATAATGTAATACCCTGTAGGTCTATTTCTTCTAATTCCCATTAAAGCACAAATCTTAGCACTGATAATTCTAGGAAGATTTTTGAAAGGACAACTACTGACTGATATTTTAGCTAACATGTCTTTTGAATTCAGGCATATTTGCCTTATATTTTAAAGAACATGCTGAGAAAATATGGTAAAATATACACTGTTTCTCAGGAAGTAAACTCAAGAGAAAGGGCTTTTCAGAATATAATGCTACCAATCACTTTTATCTTATAATTTTGTAATATCAACATACAGGGAGATAGGACTAGTGAATAAAATATGGTTTGTGTTTTCAAGTCACAAAAGAATAACCTGCCTTTCGTCATTTGGTTGAGATCTTGCCCAGTAAATTGCAAATCCTCATCCTTTGTTATATTCTTGCAAAGTCTACAAATAGGATAAAACAACTGAAAGCTTCAGTATTGTTCTAAATCATAAAGCCTAGTGAATTCCTCCTAGTAGCACAGGCCACAATAATAAGATTTGAGTGACAGGTTTTAGAAAACTTTATAAATTAAATTAATAGACAATTTTAGCATACTTTTAATGCATGATAATTAATCACAACACTTTATAAGATTAACACTAATCAGCAAGTAATAATCATATTCTGCACATCTTATGCGTTTTCTGACATTCATGTTTCAGTATGACAAAAAATGATGTTGCTACTCAAACTCCTCAGCATTAATAAATGTATCTAGACATTTTTGAAGTAAAAGTAATGTTTATAAAAGGAACAAATAAAAAGGAGCAGAAATTTGGCAAGTAACTCAAAGAATACCTGTAAATATATTATTGAGAAGTTTAACAAAAAACTTTAATTAGAATGAACGAAGAAAGTGTGTTACTTGGGGCTTCCCTGGTGGCTCAGACAGTAAAGAATCTGCCTGCAATGTGGGAGACCCAGGTTCGATCCCTGGATTGGGAAGATCCCTTACAGAAAGGAATGGCAATCTACTTCAGTATTCTTGACTGGGAAATCCCATGAATGAAGAAAGAATAAGACATTAATTGAAGTTAGAATAAATAGAGTTGTTTTGAATAGGATCTAGTTAATGAAAAAAGTTATAAAAATGCTATTTTTATATAATATACAGAAAGAAGAACCCAAAGTTTACATCCATTTAAAATTTTTCTATCACTGTCCAGGAAACAGAGAGGTAAATAGGTAGCTAAGGAGCCAGTAGCTGAGTACTTGAAAATGCCCCAGGAAGGATTCAGTGCTATAGATGAACCTATTTCCAGGGCAGAAATAACAGAGATGCAGACATAAAGAATGAACACATGGGCACAGTTGAGGGGAAGCAGAGGGTGGAAAAAATTAGGGGACTAAGATTGACATATATACACTACCATGTGTAAAATTGACAGCTAGTGGGAAGCTGCTGTAAAGCACAGGGAGCCTAGTTTGGTGCTTTGTGGTACCATAAGAAGGAAATGGCATCCCACTCCAGTACTCTTGCCTGGAAAGTCCCATGGATGGAGGAGCCTGGTAGGCTGCAGTCCATGGGGTCACTAAGAGTGGGACACGACTGAACAACTTCACTTTCACTTTCACTTTCATGCACTGGAGAAGGAAATGGCAACCCACTCCAGTGTTCTTGCCTGGAGAATCCCAGGGATGGGGGAGCCTGATGGGCTGCCGTCTATGGGATTGCACAGAGTCAGACACGACTGAAGCGACTTTGCAGCAGCAGCAGAGTGGTAGAATGTAGGAGGATGAGGGTGGTCCAAGAGGGAGGAGATATAAATATGTGTAAGGATGAGTCACTTCATTGTACAACAGAAACTAACACAAAATTGTAAAGCAAATATGTTCTAATTGCATATATATATATATATATATATAAACGTGGATAGGATTTGTTTTCTCTTCAATTGCCACATCTTTCTGATCACTCCTATCCTCTGAGGTCAAATTTCATGAATACAAAATGCATGAATATAGAATGGGTTGTCCCTAATTTGATTTCTTCAAAAGGCATTTCCTGAACATCTAACCTATTATAGGAGAAGGAAATGGCAATCCACTCCAGTATTCTTGCCTGGAGAATCCCAGGGACAGAGGAGCCTGGTGGGCTGCCGTCTGTGGGGTTGCACAGAGCCAGACACGATGGAAGCGACTTAGCAGCAGCAGCAATTATTATTATAAACCAGGCAATGACAAAAAAAAAAGGATAAATATAAAAAATAATTTTGTAATTTCAGGCTTTCTAAATACTAAAATGTAAATAAATAGAACTGGCATATATATGTATACATGTGAGCACATATGTGTGTGCTATACACATGTGTGTTTACAGCATGTGTATGTGTATTCTCATCAAATAACTGATGATGTACCAAGAGGTATCCAGAGAAGTATATTCACCTGGAGATTTTTCTGCCTCCCAGAGCGGCAGATTAACCAGCATATTTACTTATGTAAATTCTTTTAATTTTTTTGAAAGGTCAATTATGAGAACACATACATGTAATTTTAAAAACCAAAACTGAATTTTTGAATAACAAATGTAGATAATGAGAACAGAGAAGTGCCTTTCAGTTTAAGGATGAAGCTCAAGTATTGGTTGTTACATTCAGCCCTTAACCAGCTGGATTTTATAGACTGATTCCTGGGACAGAAAGTGTAGCTTCTCAGGTGGGCTATGCACAAGTAAAGGAGGTATCTCCACTCTTATTTCTTAAATAAAGAGAAGATGAACAATGCCTTGAGCTCAACTAATCATTACAAACATAAACATTATAGAAATCATTTGAAGTAGTTTCCAAGGTAAATTTCAAAATTATAAATGCCAGTTTAAAAGTGTTTTCTATATAGGAGAGAAGAATGAGGAAAACACAAAGCCAAGTAGATTTAATTTTTTTTAATTTAAAAAATTTTTATTTTAAATTGGAGTATAGTTGATTTACAATGTTGTGTTAGTTTCAGATGTACAGCAAAGTGATTCAGCCATACAAACACACATATTAATTCCTTTTCAGATTATTTTCCCATTTAGGTTAATTCAGAAAATTAAGTAGAACTTTATGTACTATACAGTAGTTCCTTGTTGATGATATATTTTACATATAATTGTGTGTATATCCTAACCCCAGCCTCCTAATTTAGCTTTCCTCTTAAGTTTCTTTTCTAATTCTGTGGATCTGATTCTGTTTAATAAATAAGTTCATTTATATATCATTTATATATATTCCCAGATCCCACATATGTGTATCATATATGTCTTTGTCTGATTTATTTCAGTTAGTATGATAACGTCTAAATCCATCCATGTAACTGCAAATGGCATTGCTTCATTCCTTTTATGGCTGAGTAATATTCATTTTGTATACTTATACCACATCTTCTTTAGCCATTCCTCTGTTGATGGACATTTAGGTTGCCTCCTTGTCTTGGCTATTGTAGATAGTGCTTCTGTGAGCATTGGGGTGCATATATATTTCTGAATTAAGATTTTCTCTGGGTATATATCTAGGAATGGGATTACTGGATAACACGGTAGCTCTGTTTTTAGTTTTTCAAGGAACTTCCCTACTGTTCTCCATAGTGGATGTACCAATTTACAGTGCCACGGAGGGTTCACTTTTATCAGTATCCACACTAAGATTTATTGTTGGTAGACATTTTGATGACAGCCATTCTGCCAGTGTGAAGTGATACTTCATCGCAATTGTGATTTGCATTTCTCTTATAATTAGCAATGGTGAACATATTTTCATGTGCCTTTAGGTCATTTGTATGTCTTCTTTTGAGAAATATCTATTTACATCTGCCTATTTTTTGATTAGGCTTTTTTTTTTTTTT
>SJYA01002420.1:135135-146061 GCA_006410615.1 Neotragus moschatus
TTTTTTTTTTTTTGCTTTTTGTTTGTCTGTTTTTGATATTGAGCTGCATGAGCTCTTTCAATATTTTAGAGATAAATCCCTTATCTGGTGTATCCTTTGCAAATATTCTGTACCATTCTGTGGGGTGTGCTTTTATGGTTTTCTTTGCTGTGCAAAAGTTTTTAATTAAGTTCCATTTCTTTATTCTTGTTTTCATTTTAATTACTCTAAATTGTTGTCATTGTTCAGTCACTAAGTCATATATGACATTTTACAACTCCATAGACTGCAGCATACCAGGCTCCTCCATTCTTCACTACCTCCCAGAGTTTGCTCAAATTCATGTCCATTGAGGTTGGTGATAATATCTAACCATCTTAGCCTCTGCCGCCCCCTCTCTTTTTATCCTCCCCAGTATCAGGATATTTTCCAATGAGTTGACTCTTTGCCTCTGGTTGCCAAAATATTGGAGCTTCAGCGTGAGTCCTTCCAATGCCTGTTCAGGGTTGATTTCCTTTTTGACTGACGGGATTGATCTCCTTGCAGTCCAAGGGACTATCAAGAGTATTCTTCAGCACCGCAATTCAAAAACATCAGTTCTTTGACACTTCTTCTGTGTATGCTTTCCACTTCTTAATCTATTCTGCATCTGTTAGATCCTTACTGTTCCTGTCATTTATTGTGACCATTCTTGCATGAAATGTTCCCTTGATAGCTACAATTTTTTGACACTTCAAGAAAGTGTCAAGAAAAAAATTATCCTGCCTTTCCCATTCTATTGTTATCCTATATTTCTTTGCATTGTTCATTTAAGAAAGCCTTCCTAGCTCTCCTTGCTATTCTCTAGAACTCTGCATACAGTTGAGTATATCTTTTACTTTCTCCCTTGATATTTGCTTGTCGTCTTTCCTCAGCTAATTGTAAACCCTCCTCAGACAACCATTTTGCCTTCTTGAATTTCTTTTTCTTTGAGATACTTTTGGTCACTTCTTCCTCTACAGTGTTATGAACCTCCATCCATAGTTTTCCAGGAACTCGCTATACAAGATCTAATCCCTTGAATCTATTTGTCACTTCCACTGTATAATTAATTGCAAGGGATTTTATTTAAGTCATACCTGAATGGCCTAGTGATGTTCCCTACTTTCATCAAAGTAAGCCTGAATTTTGTTACAACGAGCTCAAGATCTGAGCCACAGTGAGTCCCACATGTTACTTTTGCTGACTATATAGAGCTACTCCACCATCAGCTGCAAAGAATATAATCAATCTGATTTCAGTATTGACCCTCTGGTGATGTCCATGTGTAGAGTCATCACTTTTGATGTTGGAAAATGGTTTTCGCTATGATCAACATGTTCTCTTGGCAAGACTCTGTTAGCCTTTGCCCTGCTTCATTTTGTACTCCAAGGCCAAACTTACCTGTTACTCCAGGTATCTCTTGACTTCCTACTTTACATTCTAATCCCCTATGTTGAAATAGACATCTTTTTTTGGTGTTAGTTCTAGAAGGCCTTGTAGGTCTTCATAGAACCAGTCAACTTCAGCTTCTTCAGTATTTTTGGTTGGGGCATAGACTTAGATCACTGTGATGTTGAATGCTTTGCCTTGGAAACCAGTCAAAATTGTGTCATTTTTTTAGGTTGCACACAAATACTGCATTTCAGACTCTTTTGTTGACTATGAGGGCTGCCCCACTTCTTCTAAGGGATTCTTCCCCACAGTAGTAAATATAATGGTCATATGAATGAAATTAAAAGACACTTATTCCTTGGAAGGAAAGTTATGATCAACCTAAACAGCATATTAAAAAGCAGAGATGTTACTTTGCCAACAAAGATCTGTCTAGTCAAGGCTATGGCTTTTCCAGTAGTCATGTTTGGCTGTGAGGGTTGGACTATAAAGAAAGCTGAGTGCTGAGGAATTGATGCTTTTGAACTGTGGTGTTGGAAAAGACTCTTGAGAATCCCTTGGACTGCAAGGAGATCCAACCAGTCCATCCTAAGCTCCAGATTAGTCCTGAGTGTTCATTGGAAGGACTGATGCTGAAGCTGAAACTCCAATACTTTAGTCATCTGATGCAAAGAACTGACTCATTTGAAAAGACCCTGATGCTGAGAAAGATTGAAGATGGGAGGAGAAGGGGATGACAGAGGATGAGATGGTTGGATGGCATCACCAACTCAATGGACATGAGTTTGAGTAAACTCTGGGCGTTGGTGATGGACAGGGAGGCCTGGAGTGCTTCAGTACATGGGGTCTCAAAGAGTCAGACATGACTGAGCGACTAAACTGAACTGAACTGAATTAAATTTGCTATTGTCTAATTCACAGGACCTAACATTCCAGATTCTTTTACAACATTGTTCTTTACAGCCTCAGACTTTACTTTTACCACCAAACACATCCACAACTGAGCACCATTTCTGCTTTGGCTCAGCTGCTCCTTTCTTTCTGGAGCTTTTCATAATTGCCCTCCACTTTTCCCTAGTAGCATATTTGACATCTTCTGACCAAGGGGCTCATTTTTTAGGTTACATATTTTTGACTTCATACTGTTCATGGATTTTTCATAGTAACAATACTGGAGTGGTTTGCCATTCCCTCCTCTAGTGGACTAAAATTTGGCAGAACTCTTCACTAAGACCCATCTGTCTTGGGTGGCCCTGCATAGCTTATAGCTTAATTGAGTTATTCATGCCTCTTCACCTCTACAAGGCTATGATCCATGAAGGGAAATTTCTCTAGAAAGTAGATCCAAAAACTATTGCTGTCATTTATGTCAGAACTTTCTGCCCATGTTTTCCTCTAAGAATTTTATAGTATCTGGTCTTACACTTAAGTATTTAATCCATTTTGAGTTTATTTTTGTGTTCTGTTGTTCAGTAGCTAAGTCATGTCTGACTCTTCGTGACCCCATGGACTGCAGCACACCAAGCTTCCCTGTCCTTCACTGTCTTCCAGAGTTTTCTCAAACTCATGTCAGTTGAGTCAATGATGCCATCCAACCATCTCATCCCCTGCCTTCTATATTTCCCAGCATCAGGTTCTTTTCCAATGTGTTGGATTTTTGCATCAGATGGCCAAAGTATTGGGTCTTCAACTTCAGCAACAGTCCTTCCAATAAATATTCAGGGTTGATTTCCTTTAGGATTGACTGATTTGATCTCCTTGCTGTCCAAGGGACTCTCAGGAATCTCCAGCACAACAGTTCAAAAGTTTCAATTCTTTGGTGCTCGGCCTTCTTTATGGTCCAGCTAGCACATCTGTATATGACTACTGGAAAATCATAGCTTTGATTATACAGACTCTTGTTGGCAAAGTGATGTCTCTGCATTTTAATGTACTGTCTAGAGTTGTCATAGTTCTCCTTTCAAGGAGCAAGTGTCTTTAAATTTCATGGCTATAGTCATCATCAGCAGTGATT
Organism: Neotragus moschatus; assembly: GCA_006410615.1. NCBI lineage: Eukaryota > Metazoa > Chordata > Mammalia > Artiodactyla > Bovidae > Neotragus > Neotragus moschatus. The sequence continues at coordinate 138,542 of SJYA01002420.1, forward strand.
TTGGAGCTCAAGAAAATAAAATCTGTCACTACTTCCCCATCTGTTTGCCATGAAGTGATGGGACCAGATGCCATAATCTTAGTTTTTGAATGATGAGTTTTAAGCCAGCTTTTTCACTCTCCTCTTTTATCCCCATCAAGAGGCCCTTTAGTTCCTTTAGTTTCATGTCTCATGATGAAGTTTTTTAAACCATTTTTAACAAATATTTGTATATGCTGTGATATAAAGTTCCATTTAATTGTTAAGTGTGTAGATGTCCAATTTTTTCCAATATCACTTATTGGAGAAACTATTCTTTTCCCATTGTATGTTCTTAGCACTCTTCTTGAAGATTAGTTGAATACAGATGCATGGGTTTACTTGTAGGTGCTATTCTGTCTCGTTGGCCTACGTACCCATTTCATACCAGGAAAATTATTTTTATTATTCTAGTTTTATATTTTGAAGTCAAGATGTATAATACATCCTTTTTTCTTCAAGACTGCTTTGACTGTTGTCTTTTGTGGTTCTATGTAAATTTTAGAATTTTTTCTATTTTTTATAAAGAATGCCACTGGGATTTTTATGGTAGGAATTGTACTGAATCTGTAGATCATTTTGGGTAGTTTGGGCTTTATTACAACACTGATTCTTCTAATCTGAAAACATGTCTTCCAATTTTCAGTGTTGTACTCCTTCATCAATGTTTATAATTTTTAACATACATGTCTTTTGCATCTTTGGTTATACCCATTTCTATTTTATTCTTTTTGCTGCTAGTATAAGTGGGGTTGTTAGTTATCTCTATATAGAATATGATTGATTTCTGTATGATAATTTTGCATATAGAAGGGCTTCCCTGGTGACTCAGACAGTAAAGAATGTGCCCACAATGCAGAAAACCCAGGTTTGATATCTGGGTCTGGAAGATCCCCTGGAGAAGGGAATGGCTACCCACTCCAGTATTCTTACCTGGAGAATTCCATGGACAGAGGAGCCTAGTGGACTACAGTCATGGGGTCACAAACAGTTGGAAAGGGTTTGTATATAGAAATATGACTGATTTTTGTATGATGACTTTGTATGCCGAAACTTTATTAAATTCATTAATAATTTTAATGACGTGTATGTGTGTGTGTGTGTATAATCATAAGGGTTCCCTACATACATGATTGTGTCATTGACAAACATAATTTGACTTATTCCATTCATATTTTGATGTTTTTTATTTCTTTTCATTGCCTAATTGCTCTGGCTAGGACCTCCAACTCTATATTGAATAGAAATAGCAAGTGTTGGCCTCCTTCCCTGTACCAAGTCTTAGAAAAATATTTTAGCTTTTCCTCATTGATTATATAGTAAACTGTGTGCTTTTCATATATAAGGTTTATCTTATTGTGGTAAGTTTTGCCTATACTATTTTGTTGAGATTTTTATCATTTAAAATTGATAAATTTGTCAAATGGTTTTTCTACATCTATTGCAGTAATAACATTGTGGAGTTTTTTGGTTATTCTGCTAATAACAAAAATTATTAAATTGATTAATTTGTGTACATTGAACCAAACTTATATCCCACTGAGCTATTCTATATAATAATTTAAATGTGCTATTGAATTTTGTTTGATGAGATCAGCCTTGGGTGTTCATTGGAGGAACTGATGTTGAAGCTGAAACTCCAATACTTTGGCCACCTGATGCAGAGAGCTGAAACTCTGATGCTGGGAAAGACTGAGGGCAGGAGGAGAAGGGGACGACAGAGGATGAGATGTTGGATGGTATCACCGACACAATGGATATGGGTTTGGGTGGACTCCAGGAGTTGGTGATGGACAGGGAGGCCTGGCATGCTGTGGTTCATGGGTCACAAAGAGTTGGACATGACTGAGCAACTGAACTGAACTGAATTTTTATTGAGAATTTTTGCATCTATGTTCATCTGAGATATTCACCAGTAATTTCCTTTCCTGTGGTGTCTTTGTCTGGCTTTGGTCTCAGGGTGATACTGCCTCATAAAATAAATTTGGAAGTATTCCCTTTTCTATTTTTTTTGAAGAGAATAAGAAGAATCAGTGTTAATTTTTCTTTGAATGTTTGATAGAATTCACCCATGAAACCATCTTGTCCTAGCATTCTGTTTGGTTGGGGGGTCTTTGGTTACTGGCTCAATCACATCATTTCAATAGCTTCTTTTCTGTCTGGTATGACAAGATGTTGCAGAATTTTCTTGTACATAGACTTTCAGTCAGTCATTCCCTAAGTTGTATTTGGAGACCCCACCATTTTTTAAAGGGATGTTCATTGAAACTTAAATGGCATTTTCAGGTGATATAGCTAGTCATATGTTTTAACACACAATATAACATGATTAAACTCAGGACTCAGAGAGTGTTACTTATGATTTTCTATTATAATCTTAATTTCCCTTTTCTCATTCCTTAACCTGACTCAAAGAAAAACTAAGGATAAGAGATACATGAGATAAGAGAGTTTCTGGTTTATTTTATTGCATATTACATATACAACAATCTGAGAGTAAAAACATTTAAGTTGCAACAATATGATTAATGATAAGCATTTCCTTTGCCTGTGTATTCAGTTAGAAATATGAGATTAAATAATCTTTGGAATGACTCATAAATTTTATGTGATATACATATATATGATATAGATGATATGATATGATATGGATACATACATATATCTCTCAACTTTTATTCTTATTTAAAATATGTAACTAGAGATCTGTATCTGTTAAGAGCAGAGCAAGTTAGTTCATATTTGACTCTTTCAAAAGTGAAAACTATAAATGTTCAATAAATGAAGAAAATTATCTGAAAGAAATAAAAAGTAAATAAATGAAGCCATTCTATAAAGGAAAACTGACTATTGCTAGACAAGAATGGTGAGTTTGCTTTTCTAAGTGTTTTGGCCTTTAGTCTGAGAATGGGTTACATTTGGCACCTTGGCTAAGTCAGATATTATTTCTCATGTGAAAGAAAGAAGATAACCTCAACACTGAACAATAAGAGGATACTTCTGTAAAGGAATGAGCCAAGATAAGTTGTCCCAAATTCTACTTATAAATTATGTCAAAATTGTCCTTTAGGAGAAAAAAGAAAACTGCTATATTTGTGTCCCCCAAATGTCAGCAATCTTCACAATGTTCAGAATAAAAGCTAGCATTTCTTGACAAACAAATATACAGAAAAACATAACACACTGTGAAAAGGAAAAATAATCAAGGGAGAACACATCTGAGATGAGGCAAATTAAGCGCTGCTTAATTAGCTATTATAGCACTGCTTAGTGAGAAAAAGGAAAAACTGCTAGCAATAAATATAAGAAATAAGCATAGAAACAAACTATAGAAGAAACCAAATGGAAATTACAATATTAAAGAAAAACTATATTTTAAGAACAATGGGATTACTTAACTGTCTAATTGTGATACAAAGAAGAAAATCAATAACCTTGGAGAGATATATCAATAGATATTATACAATATAAACAGTGAAAAACACTTTAAAAGAAATAAACAAAACCCAGGAAATGGTGGGAAAATCTTAGAACATTTAGTATATACATGATGAGGGTCACAAGAATAAATTCAGAAAAAATATAATGGCATATAATTTTTCAAATTTGTTGACAGGTATAAAAGTACTGATTCAAGAAGTACTTGCTTCATGAACAGCAAGAAAGAATATGAAGAAAACTATGCTGAGGCACATTAGTGTCAAACAGTTGAAAGTCAACGTATAAATATCTTTAAGAAACCACTGAAAAAGCATATTTTGCATACAGTTAAAAACTATTCAAATGATCACTCACCCACTCACCATCTTAATGGGAATTATGAAACTCAAAAATGCAGTGGAACAACATCTTTAAATGTTGGAAACAAATAGAAAGGCAAGTGAGAATTCTAAATTGAATGAAAATATCCTTCAAAATTGAAGGCAAAATACATTTTCAGATAATAAAATCTAAGATAATTTGGTGACAGAAATGCTGAAAAAAGTTATGGTCATTTTACTTGTAGTTAGATTGCTGTGATTTTATTTTCACACAGTTGCTGTTTTCTGTTTATCTTTTATTACTTATTTTTATTATGTATTATATTATTATTCTCTTTATCTGTTATTTATCTTTTATTATTTTTAGATACTTTTCTTGAGTAAAACATTTTATGACTGGTAGAATTCTTAGCAATCTCTGAGCAATATGAATGCTATGGTGTGTAAGGCACTTTGTATACTACATCTAATACCAATGGTGAAGTGCTCAGTCCCACTCAGCCACTGAGTGATAACTCAGTAATCTCACCTCAGAGTATGGATCCCTGAAACACACTTGGTAATAAAATAAGATTACATTTCTTATAAGCAGTACATTTATTTTGTGAGTGCTCTCAGAAGAGCAGTGAGGGAAATAAAATAAGGTGAGGGGAGAAAAGCAAGGCAAAAAATGGGATCTCAGTTGGAGACTTTGTTTCCACTTCAAGACTCTGGAGCACAAAATGCGCCACTGATGTAGTCTCACCTTGAGGCAAGGGAGTTGGCTTATTACACCATGCCAGTTATCCATTGACTGACATGTGGTGTTGCGTCTGGTGTGAATGTGATGGGGAAGAGCCTCTAGGGAGGATTCGTCAACTATGGATGAAGCATCTGGCTCTTGTATAAAAAAATACAAGCACAATTTTTTAAGCCTGACTGTAAGAAATTATACAGCCTTTCCCTTACAGGCCTCATGGGAGAAAATTGCCCTCCAAATACCACTTTCATATCATCGTGGTAAATGATTATGTTGACTGTTATTCCATTCTGGTTTATCAGTTTAATGGCCTATTTTGACAGTTGTCAGCTCAGTGCTTTCTACAGTTCAGCTGAGTTTCTGCCAATGAGTACATCCACCAGCTAAATGGAATCTGGGTGAGATGTCTAGGAGTGTCTACATAGCCATTTTCTGTTGTGTTTATTCACTNGAAAATTGCCCTCCAAATGCCACTTTCATATCATGGTGGTAAATGATTACGTTGACTGTTATTCCATTCTGGTTTATCAGTTTAATGGCCTATTTTGACAGTTGCCAGCTCAGTGCTTTCTACAGTTCAGCTGAGTTTCTGCCAATGAGTAGTACATCCACCAACTAAATGGAATCTGGGTGAGATGTCTAGGAGTGTCTACATAGCCATTTTCTGTTGTGTTTATTCAGTCTGGTTAATGCATCACTTTTGAAATGACTGTTTCATCTTCTTAAATTCTACCATCTCAAATTTACCTGTTAAATAAAGCTAATGTATGTGATTTTCTTTTCTGAAATCATTATTTCTGTGCTACTCCAGGTGAATTCAGCTCTCCACTCTTTCTACCCGGCAGGAGTTTCACCCAGGAAAAGACCGTCAATGGTTTGTTACAAAAGGTCATGTGATGAAAGGGCTTCCCAGGTGGCATAAGCAGATGTGGTTGAACCCCTGGGTTGGGAAGATCCCCTGGAGCAGGAAATGGCAACCCATTCCAGTATTCTTGTCTGGGAAATCCCACGGACAGAGGGGACTGGCAGGCTACAGTCCATGGGGTCACAGAGTCGGACAAGACTTAGCATGTGGTGAAGGCTTCTCAACACTCTTCAAAACATTATCAGAACCTCCTACTGACCTGTGAATTCATGTGTGCAAACTCCTCCCGCTTTTAGAGTCTACAGACAGATTGTCTTCCCACAATTCCAGTGAAAGCTTGTTGGCTATTTTTTAGCTTTACTGTTTTCAGATTCCCTGTTCCTTATTTCAGCCTCCAAATGAATTTTTACATTATGCAAATCTTGTAGCTCTCAGTAATTTGTCTTCACTTTGGAGGTTCTGTGAAACCATATCACTTCTCTTTACTGTACATGTCCATAAAGTTTTAGCTTCACTACCTTAGAAATTCCGTCAGCTTTGAAGGAGAGATTTTAAAACATTGCATTTCCCCCCAGAATTTCCCTTGTCTTCTCTTTTAGTCCCTGAGTTTTTTAATTTTTTTTTTTAATTTAGGAGGCCAATGTTCATAAATGAATTATCTAAATTTAAAAATCAGTATTTACCACTGACATAATCCTGGGATTATATGAATATAATAAGTGCAAATACTCCTAAATAAGATTAATATATGGACCTGAATTATCTGTACCTATTCAGTGGACTATATTCTTTATGGAAATGCAAATATTATCTAGTTTTAATCTCAATTCTAGTCCTTGCCTATATACCTAATTTTTAAGAACTAATAATTGTCTTTCTATTCTCCAAATGTTGCTCCAATATCTCTTATCTTCAGACCTTAGCTAAAGGAGAATTAGATTCTCCCTCTGTCGGAAAAATCTTATCCTAGTCTCCCTTTTCCTAAGATTTCCAGATCTTAGTAGGATCTCAGTTACATTTGAATTTCAAACAAATAAATATATTTTAGTATAAAAATGTTCCATGCAATATTTCACATAAATACATTCTAAAATTTTATTTGTATTTTTTCTGAAATTCTAATTTAACACGACATCTGGTATTGTTACTTGCTGAATCTGGCAAGCTCTCCCTTTTTTTAACCATTGAAAATGCATTAAAGACTCAGCTTAGAAGTCACCCACTCAAAAAGACCTGGTCTGAATTTCAAAGTTGAGTTACAGGTCCCTTTTGTGTGTAACTCTAAATATATATGCAAATATTCAGCCAGTGTGTACTGGATGAATCACCAATACATGTTTACACATAATTTTTTAAAACTTAAGATTCTGAATATATGGCCATAAATTTAATAAAAAGATAGTGCAGTGAGGTCACATATTATTTTATAAACATGGGATTTAATCTAAATTCAAAGTTTTAAAAATAACCGTATTTATTCTTTTATTAAATTAGAAGCATAATATTTTCTTGTCCCACAGCTGAACATACTCAAAAAAAAGGCCATTCTCCTCAGTAAGAAAACCAGGATTTTCCAGCCACTGACACATTTTAATATATCCAATACTGAATCACCCATACTGTGTTTTCAAAAGTATAAATTCTCATTCACAAGCAGAAAATAGTCATAAACTTCATAACAAGTGGTCTAGAAGCTAAAGCAATGAGAACAGAGGAGTACCACAAATAATCGTTATTGGCAATCTAATTCAATTCCATATTTCTTTTAGTCATCACTGATTTAAGTTTGTTTTCATTTGAATTGGACAACATTTTTCTATCACAGGAGAAAATTTTCAAGGTTCAATGATTCTTTGAAAAGCAAAACGCCAATTTTCCCTGAAACCTGATTTTCCACAAACATACTTTCATTTGTGCACCTTTTATTATCAATATATTTATACACAGATGAAGACAAATGAAGTCATATGTATTTTATGTAAAAAAAAAAATCAAGCTCCTTCATATACTGGGAAGAAAAGCAATGATTACTGCAATGTCACTTTTAAATTTTGTTTTCCAATCACCTTTTCTGAGTGAATAAAGCCCTAAACTGAGTAGTGTTATAAGTTGTTATATTATATTGTCTGTGGGATCG
>SJYA01002420.1:153614-232180 GCA_006410615.1 Neotragus moschatus
AAGAATTCATCCATTTCTTCTGTATTTTCCAATTTGTTGGTTTATAACTCTTTATAGCAGTTTTTTATTACACTTATGTGGTTTCAGCTGTAACTTCTATTTTAGTTCTAATTTTATTTATTTGGGTCCTCTCTTTTCCTTATGAGTCTTGTCAAAGGATCATCAATTTTGTTTCCTTTTTGAAAAAAAAAAAGCTCTTAGTTTTGTTGATCTTTTCGATTGTGTTTTTAGTCTCTATATCACAAAATCTATGGCACACAGAAAAAGCTATTCTAAAAGAAGCTATTCTAAGGGAAGCTATTCTGTTCTAATTAAGTTTATAGAAATACAGGATTACACCAAGAACTGAGGAACATCTCAAGTAAACAGCCTAACTTTCCATCTAAAGAAGTTAGAAAATAAGAGCAAACTAAGGGCTTACAAAACAGAAATTTATTTTCCTACAAGATCTCACAGGCTAGGAGTACAAATCAAGGTTTCAGCAGGGAGCCAAAGCAGTCCTTGGAGGCATGTCTCCTTGGAGCAGCACACTGGTGTCTTCCCCATGTCATCACATAGTCTTGCCTCTGTGTTCTTCTGTGTTCTAATCTCCTCCTCTAATAAGGACACCAGTCACGAAGGATAAAGACTCAACCTAGTGACCTAATTTTAACTTAATTATCTCTTTAAAGGTCCTTTCTCCAAAAACAGTCACATTCTGAAGTACTAGGGGTTAGGACTTCAACAGATAAGGAATGGGGCAGACACAATTCAGCTCATAACAGAAAGAAATCTGTCTCATCTTAAAAGGAACAAAATGCCCCCCAGCCTGCAGGGGTGGTCTGTGGGAGTCAATGGCTGCCTCTCAGAGGACATGTGGGAGAAGGGGGTGGGAGGGGGAAGCAGGGGCCCTGGTGGTTAGAGGGCAACCACCAGATATCAAAGAAAAAAAATTATAACAAAAGAAATACAATATCTCCAGTAAGAAAAACATGGACAATTCACAAAGAAGGTGGCAGCTGAACAACCAGGTAAAAATTTGTTACCTTCACTTGTAATCAATAATAAAATTTTTTTTTGCTTTTCAAATGAGAAAAACATTTAAATGATACCACTATTTGCTGCATAGAAAGCATGAGCTCAACTATGATGCTTTAAACTAGTTATAAAACTATTTTCAAAAGCAACTTAGTAGTATGTATCCAAATCTATAAATTATGAAGTTATATTTTTAACTCATAACCTCAATTTTGGATATTTAGTCTATGAAAACCACAAAAAATAGGTTAGAAGCCATACTCAAGGCATTATTTAAAACAGAGTCTTGCTGCTAAGTCACTTCAGTCATGTGCGACTCTGTGCGACCTCATGACGGCAGCCCACCAGGCTCCCCCGTCCCTGGGATTCTCCAGGCAAGAACACTGGAGTGGGTTGCCATTTCCTTCTCCAATGCATGAAAGTGAAAAGTGAAAGTGAAGTCACTCAGTCATGTCTGACTCTCAGCGACCCCATGGACTGCAGCCTACCAGGCTCCTCCGTTCATGGGATTTTCCAGGCAAGAGTAGTGGAGTGGGGTGCCGTTGCCTTCTTAACTAACCACTAATAGGGAAATAGTGCATCTGCTTTGTAGGTCATTACACAGCCATTGAAAGTGATAACAGGGAAGAAGCAGGATAGAAAATGGTAACAGGGAAGAAGGTAAACAAAGATTTGGTCTCAGCTGGAGTCTGTGCAGTGCTGAGTGCTGTTCTCTTTGTGACTCCACGGACTGGAGCCCGCCAGACACCTCTGTCCATGGGGATTCTCCAGGCAAGAAAACTGGAGTGGGTTGCCATGCCCTCCTCCAGAGGATCTTCCCAACCCAGGGATCAAACCAAGGTCTCCCACATCGCAGGTGGATTCTTTACCATCTGAGCCACCAGGGGAGCCCTGCTGGAATCTAGCTGTAGCCTAATGCTTTCCAGAGTTCTGAAGTACAACTCACACCAAAAGAGTTGGCCCCAGCTTGACACAAGAAAACAGCTTTCCATGCCTTCACAGAAGTTGGTTGGCTACTACCAGACCAGGACAAGGCTGCTTTCTTTCCCCCAGTGGCAATTCCCTGGGGAACAGGATAATTGGGCACTATTAAAGAGCTGACACTCAGGATCTCAGAGACACACGCACTGGTCCATGAAAAGGGACACGGGCAAGGCATCCATGGTACCAATAGCTAGCATCTACCATGCCTCGGCACCACATCCTTCTCTTGACTCTCGCCAAGAAAGTATAAAGAGAGGCAAAGTGTGAAATATCAGTAACATACTAATTTCACACACGATGTGGGGACCGGAGCCCCTGGGAAGATGACCCAAGAAGAGACCCAAAGGTAACAGACCACCAACACGGACACTTTTGCTTCTGTGTGACATAAATGTTTGTTACATATTATTTTCATGTTAGACTGTGATTATAACATAAGCTCCAGGAGGATGGGGATTTCTGTCTGCCATTTACACTTTTTCCCCCTTAAACATTATTAAACACCTATTAACATTCAATAAATGCTGATTGAATAAATTAATTCCTAAATACTGAAAAAAATGCTAGTTTTACAGAACACAGTAAATAAAGGAAAAACAACCTATGTTGAGAGTTCTAGAATTGCAAAACACATGTATTAAAATATTAGATGTATGGACTTACATGGTATAGATGACACGAGTTTTATCTTCACTCCAGACTCTAAGAATCCTAAACTAGCTGAATTTGACACTTTTACATTCAACATCTTTCCACTCTCAGTAAAAAACATTACTTAATATTTCACTCTATAACTGTAATCAAAAATATTCACAGTTGGAATTCTAAACAATTCTATACATAAGATTGAAAGTGTTGCCTACAATGGAAACTTGATATCTTTACTGTTTTCATATAAAGTATAGTAACATATAGCAATGAAAAAATTCAGTATTTTATTCAATTCTGAGGCAAAACATAAAATACATAAATTTTCAAAACTGTTTAAGACAAAATACTATTATCATAGCACAAAAATTAATGAAATATCCTACAATGGTAGCAAAAATGTATAAAGTTATTTTCTTAATTTAATTAAGTCTCCAAAAGTAGAAATTAAAAAATAATCTTCAAAGAGCTTTATGTAGTTCTGTATAATGTTCATTTTTGTTTTCACATCTAGAAAACCTTCCTGTGTGATGCAGTGACTGTTAAAATATTATATATTTATTTGGCTTTTAGAACCTATAAAACAATCTTTGAGCTATGACCATAATTTGTATTCTGGTATGATTTGATAGGAACAGATGGAAGAGAATCAGGACAGTAATGAGAGATTTAAACCTAGCTGGTTAAAAAAAAAAAAATACTTTGAGTATTTTATTGTCTATGAAGAGATGAGGGAGCTTACCAGCCTGTATCCCCTTTCCTAGCAGTCAAGAGGCCTCAATATTACCAGTGTTCAGTCCACCTGTACAGTAAGCCAGATACAGATATATCACAATCTATTCAGTGTAGCAAGTGTAATGGAAATGCCTTGATTAAAACCAAAAAAAAAAATGTCAATCAGAAAAAGCAATAATGGCAACAGATGCCTCAAAGGGAAATGAAACACACCTCGTGATTCTTGGCCGTGCCTTTTCAGGTACACAGCTATTGCTCCATTTCCTCCCATAGCATATCCTCCAAAACTCCAAGTGGAGCTAACAGGCATTAAATCAGAGCCAGGAATTAGGAGGTTATAACTAACAGCCCTGTATAACCCCCAACTAAAAAAATTCACCACTCTGCTGACTAAATTCACATTACTGAAAAACAACAAATGAAAATCTAAGACAATAAGCAAACAGTAGATACTTTAGAAAAACCTTTAAAGTGTTACTTTGAACAGTTCTATGAAACAAATATGTAATGCAATTATATTTTCTGTTAACCCATTATTTCTTTATGAAATTCTTCATTCAGGGTTCAAAGGTTCTAGGAGTATCAGTGATGCCAAAAATCTAAGAAAATCTGACCAAGTCATAGCTGTTTGTAAAATTTTTTCAGTTTCTTTTTTTCAAAAAAAAAAAAAAATCTCTTCAGCATTTGGACAAGAGAAGGTATGCTACATAGTGATGGCCTTTTAATTTTTATTTGTATTTTATTGGCAGTTCAGTTGGTTTTGACATTTATTGAGCACCTACTATGTACCAGGCACTGTACTAGATGCTGGAGACATGACGATGAATAAGACATGGTCCCTGTCTCCAAGGAGCTTACAGTCTCTTGGAGGCAAACCAGTAGTGCAAAGACAGAATTTATTCTAAAACGGACCAAAAAATATCAGTAATGTAGTTAATTTGGGGCCTTTAAATACAAGCGCATATTGTTTGTAATGTCAAGGCAAACAATTAAAATGAAGACCATTTTCATGTGATAAAACAGTAAAATCATTAAGACCTAACTTTGAAAGATTCACATGATAAAGGTAGTTAATACTAAAAATTTACACCATAGTTTTTCAAGTATTCCATACTAAGAAATATTATTGCCCACAGTTGTGCTATAGTCAAAGCCATACTTCCAGGTTGCTGACTCATTCACATCTCAGCATGCTGGGGCTCAGTTTCTCACTGAGCTTATGAATTAGAATGGCTAATTCCTCAGTTGCTTGGCTCTTGTCCTCCAAAAGTTCATAACGAAGGCTGGAGATATCTTGCTTGATTTCCTTTAATTCACCTATAGTGTTTGTATTAAAAAGCATATGATTGATCATTTGCTCTTTGGATTTAGGGAAAAAAACAGAGTGAAATTCATACAACATGAATACATTCGTCTCATAATGTCTCCGACATAGTTATTTTGGAATTTTTTCCTTTAAAATGTTTAAGAAATGCTTTGCCTTTAAAAATGCACTGACTTTGGGAAAAGCTGTAACAGTAGTCCAACTGTGTTTTAAAAGTAAAAGTTGACTAAAGTATTGTCCTGGTTCAACCANGAAAAAAACAGAGTGAAATTCATACAACATGAATACATTCGTCTCATAATGTCTCTGACATAGTTATTTTGGAATTTTTTCCTTTAAAATGTTTAAGAAATCCTTTGCCTTTAAAAATGCACTGACTTTGGAAAAAGCTGTAACAGTAGTCCAACTGTGTTTTAAAAGTAAAAGTTGACTAAAGTATTGTCCTGGTTCAACCAATTTTTAACACAGAGTGATTTATCTATTGGGGCTTCCCAGGTAGCAGATTTACCTGTTAACTAGTAATCAAAAATCAGGATATAATCTATAATCAGGGTATCCCCTTTCTGTCTTCAGGGAGTTCCTCTGGTTCCCTGAGCCATAAGAATTGACACCTTTATAGATCATCTCCCATTGCTAGGCTAGAATGGAGTCCTATTAAATTGAAACATTACTAAAAATGAATCAATCTATTTAACAGGCAAATACTCACATGGAAGCAGTATATTTGAGGTCAAGTTTGAAGTAAGGGAAAGGAAGGAAAAACAGTAAGTTTTTTCTTAGGGAAGCCAATGGTAATGACTATGGAATCAAGGACACAAACAGTTTGTGTGGCACAAGCAATGGTGAAATTAAGAAGCTTAGATGTGATACCACTGGCAAGGTTTACATACACAGAAGAATATGGGAAACTTCTGGCTATTAAAACACAACTGTTCCCATAATTTAGCCTGGCAATATTTTGAGAATGTGTAGATTACAATTAAAAACTGGATTCTTTTGCAAAGAACTGAAATGTAGATAAGTCATTGACCTTGAAAGGTAATCTTTGGGGCATGAATTTATCTTGAATCCAAGAAATGATTCTTCAAATCACTGGCACTTTAATGGCATTTTATAATAGAATCACATGTAAAATATACCTTTCATGATACTTCCTGGTATCTTTATGATGTTTTAAAGTATAATCCATGTTCTTTGATTATATTTAAAAGACAGAACCTTTTATTTTAAGGAATCCCAATGCTTCTTCAAGAATACACACAAAAGTTATTGATTCTTTTCGTGGCAAAAAAAAAGTGGAGGTGCTTTTCCTTTCACATATGGCAACAGAGAGGAAATAAACTGATCAAATTTGAAACCAAAAGTCTTCCGTGGAAGAAATAGACTCTCACACCATTTACTATCATATCTGGACCATAAGCCAGGGAGCTTGCCTCCCTACCACCATGTCTTTCTTCCTTGTTTTTGAGTTACGGGAAGCCTACATCCCAAGTGCTGTATTTACCAATACGGGAAACATATTTATTAAATGAGGAGGTTACGTTATATGATATACTCTTTTAGTTAGAACTTTGTCCAAAACTCTCAATTCTCTTTAATTCATTAATTCTCATTAATTCATTTTCCTCTTTTGTGTAAAAGGACTTAGAAGATGGGTCCTTTTTTCTGAAGTTCATGGTGTCCCAATTCTCCACTTCACTTAATTTTTTTTGTTTTCAGGGAGGTTATGGCACAGCTGATAAGGTTTCTGCTTTCCAAACTAAAACTCAGTTTCAGCTCTGTCTCTGAGACTGTTTCTGGTGACCATGATTTGATTTTTTGCTGATTTCCAAACATACATTCTTAGATTTCTGTGCTACAAACACATATGGTATTGACTCAGATTTGCAAAGGATTTCTTGCATTAATCAAGTAATGGCTTCAGAGTTCAACAACAGTTTAGTTTAGTCCTTTCTTAAAAGTATAAATAGATCTAATAGCATCTCATTGGTATTGAAAGCTGTAGCTTTCTTTCTTTTTTTTTAATTTTTGGCTGTGCTGGAAGGCATGCAGGATCTTAGTTCCTCAGCTAGGATGGGAACACTTGCCCCCTGCAGGGAAGCAAGAAGTGCCAACCACAGAAACACCAGGGAATTCCCTGTAGTTTCCATTTTTAGGGCAACTTATTTTTCCCTGACTGATTTCTTTCCAACCATGGACCTGTGCTTTGGCTTACATCCCAGCACTTGATGAAAGGTTTTATAGTCCAGACAGATGCGAAGCCTAGGATATGCCTGGAAAATAGGTATGTTTAAGTAAGGTGCCAAGAAGAAAAGTGAAAAGCAAAAGAAACACCATATGACAAAAATGGGTTACAGATTTCTTTCTGGACAACAAGTAAAAATTTTTCTGCAAAAATGTTTGAGCTAACTCTTATTTTACCCGCATCACTGGAAAAATGTTAACACTCAGCTCACTGAAACAGAACTGAAACTACAGACTACTCATGTTACAGGGGATAAAAACTCCCAGCAAGATGACACACTTTACACGCTAAGGATCAGTTAGAGCACTCTGTAGTGATAAACTGTCCCTGACTGACATTTTAAATAACTGTTTATTTTAAAAGATAGAGCTTTAGAAATGTAACGTAAGATTTTCCTGTCAGTCCTGGAAGAACTCAGTTAACCGAGACTGGATTTTTGAAAGTATCCTGCAATATGAAGTTTTCCACTGTTCATTATATTAGTTGTAAAAGGATGTTTTTTAAGTTGAAGATGCTTACCTTCATTAACTTCATCATTTTCTTTGTCTACTTGTGCTTTCAGAACATATCGCTTTATAAGTCTTTTCATTATTTGCTGTTGGGCCAAAAAAAATTATATCACCAATGATACGTATAAGTAATCTGAATCTTTTCCAAAGAGATTTACATACCAGTAAAGAACTCAGGGAAGAGAAACTGTACTAATGGAAGACTCACCCAGATTTCAGAACTTAATCCCTTTTCACCTTTTCACCTGTACTGAGTTTTCCACATTCCCTTGCCCCACCCTTCACCTCCACCCCCTCACCACCAGCCACCCTATTCAAGGAATGCAAGAAGCTTTACAAGAAAAGTTGAGTTGAAAGACTTCACTTCATGATTTTCTTTCATCTAATGATTTCCCTATACAATATTATCATCTATAGACACTACTGTAATTTTTTAAAAATCTATAAACATGTGCTCAATATAGAGAATTTGGAGAGTCAAGAGAACAAAAAAATAAACAAAACTCATCAATTATTCCACCATCCAAGATAACCACTGTTGTTATTTTAGTGCATGTTTTTCCAACATCTTTTTTTAAATTGTGTATATAAACTGATTACTATATGTATTATGTTTTTTAAATACCACATATTGTTATATTATATTTTCCTTTCACAGCAATATATACTGTGAATATATTTCAAATTCAATAAATCCTCTTAGAAGATAGTTGCTTATCCATATGGAAAAAATTAAATTGGAGCCCTGCTTCACAGAAGCACACAAAAGTGAATCCCATGTGCATCTTAAATATGAAAAGCAAAGCTTTTAAATCATTTAAAAGCAAGCACAGAACATATTTATAAATTCAGTGCNCAATAAATCCTCTTAGAAGATAGTTGCTTATCCATATGGAAAAAATTAAATTGGAGCCCTGCTTCACAGAAGCACACAAAAGTGAATCCCATGTGCATCTTAAATATGAAAAGCAAAGCTTTTAAATCATTTAAAAGCAAGCACAGAACATATTTATAAATTCAGTGCACAACTGGATGTTTCCAAACAAGATTAAAAATTCTAATATAGTAGAAAAGATTGATAAACTCAACTTCATTACAATTAAAACTTCAGTTTATAAAGATACCAGAAAGCAAGCAAGCTGCACACTGGGAGAAAATATTGATGTATGATACTNCAATAAACTCAGATGTTTCTCCACTTATAAATCACTCAAAAGCTATAAGCAAACCAGGAAACAGAAACACTAACTCCTTCATTAATGAGACTCAGAGGAACCCATTTCTTTTTTTTTTTTTAGAAAGGTCATGAAAAGGTCAAATGGGGATGTGGAGGCATGCCAAGAGCAGACATTCGTGGCTGAGGACTTCCCCTGACCTTTGATACCAAGTCTTCCAGAAGCTTAGAATATAGGGCTAAAAGGAAAACTGTAAAGAAAAGTTGTATTTGCTAGAAGTACTTTGTCAGTGAGGTGGAGAGTCTGCCATGTGAACAATCATTCAGTGCTATTCTTGACAAGAGAAAATAAAGAATAAATTGAACTCTCATACACAACCCTGTGTGTCCATGTGTGCTAAGTTGCATCTGACTCTTTACAGCCACATGAATTGCAGCCCATCAGGCTCCTCCGTCCATGGGATTCTCCAGGCAAGAATACTGGAGTGGGTTGCCATGCTCTCCTCCAGAGGATCCTCCCGACCCAGGGATCACACCCGCGTCTCTTATGTCTACCTGCATTGGCAGGTGGGTTCTTCACCACCAGCACCACCTGGCAAGCCCCACACAATCCTGTACCTAAAGGCAAATTTCTGTTAGCTTGGGATGGGATCCTGGAATTCTCTGAACCCACTCCAACTTCCTGAAAGCAGTTGGTCTGGGAGGAACTTACTTCATTCAAGATTGAGTAATAGTAAGAAATCTTCATAACATCTATACTAAGATAGTCCAAGGAAAAGGATAAAACAAACAGCAAATGAAGAACACACACTAGAAAAGTGAGAAAGAGATGAAAACATATAATGTCATTACTAACACATAATCTTTTAAAAATAGGACCCAACCCTGTCTTGAACCAAGAGCACAAGGAAAATACAGTAAGCCAAAGGAGGAAATGATATTTTTAAGTTTGAAAATCTCAGGAAGAAGAAGGAATAAAACATTCAAATCATCACAGAAATAAAAGATCTATTTGAAGCAGTGCATATGAAGATAGACAGGAATAAAAGACAGGATGAGAAAAAAGGAGCCAGAGGGAGAAATGGATAAAAAAATTTCAAAAGGCATACAGGAAAAGAGATGCTGCAGACTTCTGACTGGTCTCTTTGAAGAGACTCCAAATAATGGAATGGAAAAAATATTTCAAAATATAGTTCAAGGAAATTATTTAGAAATTAAAGGCATGTACTTGAATGTACAGACTAAAAAGACATACTCCGTGCCAGAAAAAAATGCATACAGATCCAATCTACAGAACAATCAAGTTGCTGGATTTGAAAGGTAAAGAAAATGTGGCCATTTGTATCAAAATCTCAGGTCAAAGGAAGAAGCATATGAGAAAAGCCATCGGGTTGCCTTCAGATTTTCCATACCAACATTCCATTCTCAGGGCAGCAGAGCAACACAGCTAAACACGTCAAGAAAATAAAGTCATTATCAAAGAACTTCACAGCTGGTCAATATGAATATGCAGAAAACAGTTTAGGATACAAAATAACTACATTCCCATGAGCTCTTTTTGAAGAAACTGGTGGAAGACAAACGGCCTGACAAAGAGATGAACGGAAAATTAAGGCCAAAAGACAAGTGGGGAGTACTGACTCTGTTTAACTAAAGGATAAAACTAAAGCAAATGTGGATTATAATTCTACAAGGTAGTGAAAAGGATCAGAAAATATCCACCCCCTCCTCCTCCCCACCCCTAGGTATACCACTGGAACATAAGAACTTTTTAAGCTAAAGGCAATTAAGAAGCAAAAAACAGAGAAAGAGCTCTTCTGCCTTCCTCCCATCTGCTCAAGCTGCTGCTGCTGCTGCTAAGTCACTTCAGTTGTGTCCGACTCTGTGGGACCCCAAAGACGGCAGCCCACCAGGCTCCACTGTTCCTGGGACTCTCCAAGCAAGAACACTGGAGTGGGTTGCCATTTCCTTCCTCAATGCATGAAATTGAAAAGTGAAAGTGAAGTCGCTCAGTCGTGTCCCACTCTTAGCGACCCCATAGACGGCAGCCCACCAGGCGCCACTGTCCCTGGGAATCTCCAGGCAAGAACACTGGAGTGGGTTGCCAAAGAGCAGGACATAAATTTCCCTTCGTGAAGGTCTTCCGCCTCCCGCCTCTTTCCCATACCAAGAGGAAGAGAACAGCCAGCATCGCTAGAAACAGACGGGTGGCTCAGAGATGGGTCTGCACAAACACAAACCTCACTCTTCCGTTAATCTCCCCACATATTTACCTCCCCGTAATTTACCACCCCTGGGAGCACAAATCTCTCATTTCATCACTTCTCCACAAATTCATTGCCCCTTTTAGGATGATATCTAAGCCCCAAATTCTAACTACCCCGTTGAGTTATTCATAATTGAGTTCTCGCATGTGTTTGCATTTTGCACACATAAATAAAACTATTTTTTTCTCCTGTAAACCTGCCTTTTGTCAGTTTAATTCACAGGCCACAGATACTGAACCTAATGGGGAGAGGAAAGATTTTATGCCCTACCCCTGCAATTCTAATATTTAACTAGCAAAAGCTGGGAGGAGGAGGGGGGAAATGGTGAAAGATAAATACACTGATTTTTTTTTTCATATTTTAGCTTGAAATTTATAGATCAAGTAACAGATACAGGTATGTGCACAGCACCAAGACAAATAATATAATTCATTTCAGCAGAGACTGCCAATTCTCTTCCCTTGATTTTTAGCTCAGTACATGGAGACTAGGAATTAAGATTCATTTCCCAGCTCCTACTGCAGATATGTTGTTTGGGTAACTTTACTGAATCTCCTTAGAGGATCGAGGCATCCTTCGTCTCTATCATTGTCTGACTATATTTTGAAATGCGGAAATAATATGGTAGCTTTCTTGGACCATAAGATCATGTTCAACTGAAGGCCAATCATGACCGGGTAATATGACAGAAACAGCCTGGGTCTGGGACAGTGGTAGATAGATAGCAGCCCCTGAAGGGCCACCTCTGGAGTTCTTGAATAGAAGAGAGAAACATATTTCTATGTTCTTTTAGCTTATGCGGTGGTTGGTATTTGGTGGTTTTCTGTGATTTGCGCCAGTAATATAACACTCTGAGGAGTACTTTAAAATGATGCTGGGCACAGGAATGAAAATCTGAACAACTGGAAAGGTAAAAATATTCTTAAAAGTAAGACACATCATAAAGGAGTCAATCTTCTTAAGTGCACATCATCCCAATAAAAATATTGACAGAATATCTTGCAAACTAGACAACCTGACTCTAAAGTTTAAATTGAAAAATAAGAAAGAATAATCAGGAAAATTATACGAAATAAAAATCTTGAAATAAGGATATATGTATGTGTTTCTCTATATTCTGTTTGATTCTGTTTTAAACTATGATAATTAAAACAATGTGGTCCTATAGAACACTGAAGTCTGAGAAATAAATCTAAGTATATAAGAGAATTTAGTACATGATTAAAGTGATATTTCAAATCAATAGAAAATATAGATTATTCAACACACCCAGCTGTGTGATCATCTGGAAAAAAAATATATCGGGGTCCCCACCCACACATTGCATAGAAATGTATTCTATAAAGGTTAAATGTTATAATTTAAAAACCGAAACATGAGAGTACCAAAGAAAATACAGGTAAAAACATTATTAAATATTCCCATATGGGAGAGGAGCATTTGAAACAGGACACAAAAGCTGAAGCCATAAAAATTCTGTAAAGTTGACCACACGCAATTTTCAAAAGCTGGGGAAAATATATATATATATATATGTACTAAAAAGACACACACAAAAATCTGGGGAGGTCACTTACTACAGTATTGCTTGTAATAGCTTGTAATGGTTACATTATATTCCATTAAGTCGATATATTTATCAGTCTTCTACTGATAGAATTAGAGCAAATACTGGCAATATGATAGAAATAGAACAAACATTTCTATCAATAGAAGGCTGATAAATTAAATACATCCATATAATGGAATATATTGTAACCATTACAAGAGGCTTCCCTCATAGCTCAGTCAGTAAAATCTGCCTGCAATGCAGGAGACCCAGGTTCAGTTCCTGGGTGAGGAAGATCCCCTGGAGATGGAAATGGCAACTCACTTCAGTGTTCTTGCCTGGAGAATCCCACAGACAGAAGAACCTGGAGGGCTACAGTCCATAGCGTCGCAAGAGTCAGAAACAACTTAGCGACTAAACCACCACCATATAACCAAGTGAGGCTTTGGCAGTCAGTGTGCTAAGCAATTCTGTAGAATATGCTGCTTCCAAGAAAATCTTATGAAGAGGACCACACCCTTTAACTGATATTATCATTCATTATAAATTCTTTGATCATCATTCTTGTGATCTTGTACTCAGAAGCAATCTAAAGCTTTGGTAGTCAAAATGTCAACCAGATGAGAACTATACCCGCTTCTGAGTTAGAAAACAGTGCTGAAATGTCACATTCAATACCATAGTGCAATAAATATTTTATTAAGTAGTACTGATGCAACAGTGTAGCCTAAGATTCCATTTGAAAAACAGATTATGTGCAGAAATCTACCAGGTTTTTGTACTGTGAGAACATTATTTTCCTAATATGCCAAATCTCCCACTGCTTTCTCCAGCTCAAGGTATATGAAAGTGACCTTTGGAAAATTGTGGCAACACTTTGCTTTCAATATCACAAAGGTACTCTTCTTCTAAAGAAAAGAAAGAACAAGAACTTGGACTCTGATTTCTAAAGTGCTCTCCAAATAGCATACCATTTTCTCTGTTCCGTTTTGACCTCATAGTACATGGGAAGCGTACATAATTCTATTCACTATTCACATACACACAAGCACATGCAAGCACACACACAGATAACCAGCACAGAGTGGAACTATATTCAGATAAAGACAAATGTCTGTGAATGCTTACCTGATAACGTGTTGGCTGATTGAGAATGCTGTTAAAACTGTGTGATTCAAAAACTCTTGAGTTAGACTGAGTGAAGAGGTTTAACTAGGAAAAAATACAATTAACCTAGTAAATTAGAATACATTTATTTGGAAATCATAAATACAATCTACTTTATTCTCCTTGATAACATTTCTGGAAACAACATTTCCGAGGGACGTTTTGTGGAAGCTGAGTTGATTTCCAAAAGCAAAAATTAGTGTGAATAACGTGCTCACATTTATCAAAATGTTAGCAGAATGTCCTGTAATAAAACTATTGAAAAAAANCTACTTTATTCTCCTTGATAACATTTCTGGAGACAACATTTCCGAGGGACGTTTTGTGGAAGCTGAGTTGATTTCCAAAAGCAAAAATTAGTGTGAATAACGTGCTCACATTTATCAAAATGTTAGCAGAATGTCCTGTAATAAAACTATTGAAAAAAATATATTATTTAAAATTTTTTCTTGAAAAAAAAATTTTTTTAAGTTGGCTGGTGTTAAACAATTGTTCCTGGGGTCCTTGTATAATTGGTCAAAACACCTTCATGGATTCGGGAAGAAGTTACATGAACCAGCTCCATCTGCTTGAGTCTGATTCCTCTTCTACATTTGAACAGAAACACACTACATGTTCGGATGGTATCATTTGGCAAAACAGGACCAAAACAGCATGTCTTGCTAAGTGTCTTGGTCTTAGACTGTCAGAACAGAATTGGACTCAAAGTATTTGGTTTTCCTTTCTCTTTTTAAGGTTTAACTTTTGAGTGGGTAGACACAGAAAGCAAGAAGAGAAGCTCCTTACTGTCCACCCTTCATGTACGTGAACAGGGCCTGCATTTTACCTGCAGATATGCTGCCTACAAGGTGTGATTCAAAGGCAGGTCCCCTTCTCCGAAACGACGTACTCACTCCCCCACCTGCCTTTCCACCATCATAACTCAGGAAGAGGCGGGATACTAGAGGGGTAGTAAATGGCATTGAGAGGCAATGATTCTCTTGATTTTGTCCTGTTTTCAACAGTGGCAGGAAAAAAACTTCGGGGAACAAAGTTAATTCTATTTTGNGTGTGAATAACGTGCTCACATTTATCAAAATGTTAGCAGAATGTCCTGTAATAAAACTATTGAAAAAAAATATATTATTTAAAATTTTTTCTTGAAAAAAAATTTTTTTTTAAGTTGGCTAATGTTAAACAATTGTTCCTTGGGTCCTTGTATACTTTGTCAAAATGCCTTTATGGATTTGGGAAGAAGTTACATGAACCAGCTCCATCTGCTGCAGTCTGATTCCTCTTCTACATTTGAACAGAAACACTCTACATGTTCGGAGGATATCATTTGGCAAAACAGGACCAAAACAGCATGTCTTGCTAAGTGTCTTGGTCTCAGACTGTCAGATTCACCACTTTGAACAGAATTGGACTCAAAGTATTTGGTTTTCCTTTCTCTGTTTCTTTTTAAGGTTTAACTTTTGAGTGGGTAGAAACAGAAAGCAAGAGAAGCTCCTTACTGTCCACCCTTCATGTACGTGAACAGGGCCTGAATTTTACCTGCAGATATGCTGCCTACAAGGTGTGATTCAAAGGCAGGTCCCTTTCTCCGAAACGACGTACTCACTCCACCACCTGCCTTTCCACCATCATAACTCAGGAAGAGGCGGGATACTAGAGGGGTAGGAAATGGCACTGAGAGGCAATTGTCCTCTTGATTTTGTCCTGTTTTCAACAGTGGCAGGAAAAAAACTTCGGGGAACAAAGTTAATTCTATTTTGCCGCTAAAGATCAGTCTCTGTCAACTAGTANAGAAAAAATATGCACTTTATGGAGGTAACACTGCTATCTTGTGGGCTCCCAGGCTATTATAGCTACAGACCATTTCATGCAAAACTGTTCTTTAACCCCATACATTTGCTCTTATCTGTTTCACAATCTATTATTTGAGGTTCTGCCCATATCCTTCTGTCTCCTATGCCAATTCTATCTCTGAAAAGTTCATGATAATAAAGTGCTAGTGTGAAACTCATCTTTGTTAAAATTGAAGTATGACTCAACCAGGACAACTCAAATACAAGCAATTCTTGATTATTTATAAAAGGGAGTTTTAATGGTTAATATATGAGGGTGTTCTAAGCCTGCACCAATTTTATGATATTAAAGGAAAAAAAGGTTATTTAGCTCAATAATGGATTTCTACAAATACGAAGAATATGGTGGTAGTGAACTATACATACAACCAACAGAAAAATTTAAGACTAGAAATATGTAACTTAGAATAACAGTTGAGAAGCATGGAAAACACACAGAAACAAAGCATTTTCTGACAGTAACTTTTAACAAGTTAAAGAAGTTTTTTGTTTGTTTTTATTTTGGTAGTTTACATGAAATTCTGACTGAAAACAAAGCATAGACTAAGTGACTTCTTGGAACGTTATGAATATTTTAAGTATTAGTCTATGAAGGACTATGGAATGGACGTTACTTNTTTTCTGACAGTAACTTTTAACAAGTTAAAGAAGTTTTTTGTTTGTTTTTATTTTGGTAGTTTACATGAAATTCTGACTGAAAACAAAGCATAGACTAAGTGACTTCTTGGAACGTTATGAATATTTTAAGTATTAGTCTATGAAGGACTATGGAATGGACGTTACTTTCAACACCTTTAAGGTCACACACTGAACAAATATCAAAAGACAAGGAGCATTTATCCTGAGGTCTCAGTAAGCTTTTGATACCTACCCTGGACTTTGAGTTACCAATTCCCATTTCTATATCCTTCTGTAGTCTTCTCCTTCTGCATTTGGAAAAGTTAATGATCCGCATGATGAAATAAACAAATGACTTTGGACTAGGAACTAGACTGAAGGGTGGAGGTAATGTTTTTCCATCATCAAAGTAAGATAACCAAAGTTTCGAGCGAGCAAACTTCCATTCTACATCACTGTCATCCTGTGTCACAAAAATAGAAAAAATATGACAACTGATTTTAAAAACTAAAGATTCTAGTAATTTATTCCAGTAGGGCCTTACAATGAACCTACATTATGCTTTGAAACAGAAAAAGTGGTATATATACATTTATCTGCATATATTCTCTATTGGGCTATATAATATTCCAAGCATCGCTCTCACGATACTTTTTTTTTTAATTTTTCTCTTCCATATTCCTCTGTCTGTACCCACTGAAATTTAACCAGAATTTTCTGTCTCCCATCCAAAAAATAATAATAAAACAAAGCAAAAAGCACAAGAAAAATTCAGGGTCAATTTTTTCTCTCCCCCCCAATTCTGTATATTCAACAATATTTCCCCACTTTCCTTCCTCATCCACACCCATCCAAGCCAGACTGTAGATATATCATACTACACTCCAAGAGCAAAGGAGAAAAATGGCAGTATTCAAATGAATTGCACTTTGGAGTTTGCAATTTGGAGTTTATGTTATCTTCAAAGGTCACATAGGCCCTCAGTGGCCTATTCCTGTCTTATAGCACCTTTCGTTCTCAGTGCTGCCCCCTGGTGGTGGGCACAGCCATTCTAACCGGCAGACGGATGGAGAGAAGAAATGAAGAGCTGGTCCTTGGGGGGAAGAAGTGGGCTCAGTCATTTCCTCCTGACCAATCTACCACTACCACACTGAAGCAGGTGTTCAGAGCACCAATGTTTTCATCTCTGGAGGATCTAGCTTCTTCTTTGAGAACACTAACTTACATATTTCTGAAACACAGAGACTCAGTGGACTTAACAGCAAAGTACTAAAAAGATACGGTACACTAAACTGGAGGAGATCAGAAAACACACACAGTGATGAAAAAGGTACCAAATCAAGCGCAATCCAAAGCAAAAATAGATTTCTAGAATACTAAAACGTCTGACGGCACCAAGACCATCATTAACTTGGACAGGCGTCTAGTAAATCTTCTACCATGATCTTTCAGATGGTTCTGAGAGAAGGCATAATGGTAAACTCATGGGAACTCTGCTGTGCTCCTAGAAGACATTGGAAGGTACACTACCACCTATCCAGACAGAAACCACAGAGCAGGATCCTGCTTGGTGTTAAGCCTCTTTGTAGACAAAGACAGGATGTCTGCCACGGGACACAAAAGCAGACGCAGTGTGCTAGTAGAATGCAATGGTAAGGACAGACACTGTCCTTACCAGTGGGTGGAAAGCAGGTTTACCTCAATCTCTTGATATGAGCTATTAATCATAGCGATGAGCATGTTGAGTAAAACGACGACCATAGTTACATTATATATTCCATATAGAACATATCCTATATTCTCTATGAATTTGTGATCATACTTGAGCACAACAGAAGTGACTTCAGACAATCCAAATATTGACCAAAACAAAGTCTTGAAACTTTCTTCTACACTGTTGAAAGAATAAGGGACACAGTAAATGAATGAACAGTTTTCAGGGAGAAAAAGTCAAAAGTAAGAACAAGTTATGGTCTGAATATTGCACAGATGTAAAATGCTATTGTAAAATATTATCATAATACCCCAAGTATAATTATTTTGGGCTTCCCTGGTGGCTCAGTGGTAAAGAATCCGCCTGCCAATGCAGAAGACACAAGTTTGATTCCTGGGTCAGGAACATCCTCTAGCGGCAGAAATGGCAACCCACGCTGGTATTCTTGCCTGGAAAATCCCATAGACAGAGGAACTTGGTGGGCTATAGGCCATGGGGTCACAGACGAGTCAAAAATGACTTAGTGACTAAACAATAACACAATTATTATGATATTTAATAGAAATTTTTCTCTCAACTTTTTAGAAACCGGTGATTAAATGATGCTGATGCCTAGTTTTTCCAGGAGTTATCATCAAGAGAAAATTTTCTGAGGTTGGCAGGTGAAAACAGAAGCAATGCCCTGACAACCATTCCTTTCTCCCAAAAGGATGGAAGTTTGGGGTTTGATTGTGTAGGCAGTTTAGAATTTCAAATCAGGTTTTCTGAAACACAACAAAATAGGGATTAAAATTATATATCCACTTCCAAAAAATTATGTACAAATGTATTCCTTGTGGCATGGCAGTAGGGAAGAATGAAAACTACCAAAATATCCATCAACAGGAAAGTGGATAAAGAATTCTGGTACATCCACAAACAGCTATGCAGCCACTGGGGGGAAAACAAATCTAGCTTCACGTGTTTATATAAAATGATATCCAAGATATATTATTAGTGGAAAAATGAGATGCAGCAAGTCTGAAATAGTTCACCATTTAAATAAAAAGAGGGGTATACAAATACTTATATTCTTGTTTACGTAAAAAATACCTCTGAAAGCGTTCGAAAGAAACCATTGCCTCTGGACCTAAAGCAAAACTGTTAGTTACCCAGTTGTGTCTGATACTTTGCAACCTCACGGACTGTAGCCCACCAGGCTCCTCTGTCCATGGATTTCTCCAGGCAAGAATATTGGAGTGGGTTGCCATTTCCTTCTCCAGCGGATCTTCCTGACCCAGGGATGAAACCTGGGTCTCCCGCATTGCAGGTAGATTCTTTACCATCTGAGCCACCAATGACTCCTCTGGACCTAAGGAGAACTAAGAAACTGGGATCCAAGGCTGAGGAAGGGAACAGGCTGTAGATGCTGCTCGACATAGATTTTTCACCACAAGAATATATCATCTACCTAAAAACTATACTTCAGTAGAAGTGGAGAGACGGCAACAAAATTAAGGGTTCTGATTCTTTTCTCTTAATTTATACAATCTACTTCCTGATTCTTCCAACACAGCAATTAGCAAGTAAGCCCTCACAGACTAATTACATGCTTGGATCCCTTAAATGAATCTTGCCTGAATTTGGCTGGTTTTGTCATATACCCAAGCAGTAATCATTGATCTGTGAACTATAAGAATCATCCTTAAACAACTATACATGTAGAATTTCATTAAAAAGGAGAGTTCAAAAGTAAGTCCCCCTCTTTTTTTTATAAGAAATATGTATGGAAGTAAATTTTAAAACTTACAAATTTGTTAGATTCTAAATAACAATTTTATAGTTTTGTGGGTTTTAATGCTACCTTATTGATTCAATCATTCAACAAATATTGATGGAGCACCTGGTATGTTTCAGTAATCGTATTAGACTCTGGGTGCAGAGGGTTGAGTAGAAAGTTTTCTATTCCTGTAGAGTTACTCTTGATATGAAACATTTAATGGTGAAAACTAAGAAAAGCTATAGTCTCTTTTTCCCTGCCATGAACTTAACAGTGTCAGGAAATGCCCCACCCCTTCCTCTTGGTCCTTTGCAACCCTTCTCGCCTCTGACGCTGGGAATATAATTCCCAAGAATCCATACATGTGCGGAGAGGGGCAGTGTGAAAAGGAGAGGACACAGGCAGCTCCTGGCTCCTACTGGGGGCAAGAGCCTTTGTACAAATCATCTTCCATGTCCTCCCAACGGCCTGATTCAAACCTAACTGTGCTCATTTTAAAAACAAGGAAACTAACACTGAGAAACGTGAAGATAATTAATCAAAAGACCACAGCTAGAAAAGAGCAGTCGTTGCCTTCACATCCAGGTCTGATTTCCAGCCTGTGTTCTTTCCATCTACCGTGCAGCCAGGTCCTCACACGGAGCGGGGATGCCAGTGTCGTGTATGGAGTGAGCCCTCCCACAGGCCCGAGGGGTGTCACTTGTGCGGGACTTCTCTGGTCCTTTCCCGTCTGGGTTCAAACGGAACTTGTTCTTCATTACAATAAAGTGAGTTTCAGTTCTCTTTCACCCCTATTATCGGCTCTATAATAACTACTTGGAAAAATTAATTCCAAAACCATTTAGATGCCTGGAAGGGCTTGATACTCTTTTAGTTTACAGGGAACTCACTGAAGGTCTAGTTCGTTTCCAGCTGTGGCACTCCAGGGGACGGAGAGTACAAAGTCAGGCAGGGGAGATTTCTGGTCTCCTCACATGGAAGGACCTCGGTACAGACAGACGGCCTGCCTTCCTGACCACTGCACAGCAGCAGGCGAGGCAGGGTCTGGCAATGTGGACGTCTCCATGCTGAGGGAACTTACAGGGACACTACCTAAGAGGAGTGAGTGCAGGGTGACTTCATGGAAAAGGTGAGCCTGCAGTGCAGACGCAGGCTGGACCAAAGGAAGGAGGCGGTGCTACGCTACAGCGGGCTGCACAACGTCAGCTGTAATTTCTTCTTCTCCCTCAACTCCCTGCACTGATTAATGATACGCGAAAATAAAAGCCAACGCTCCTTGTTTTTGAAATAACAGGAATGGGTACAAAATGATGAAACTAAATTTAATGTCATAAATAATGTAAGAAATATCCAGTATTAAACATTTGCCTCCCAATTTTCTTAAAATAGAGACCTTCATCTAGGATTTTACCAAATTTTGATCTATTCTGTGATCAAACATTCTCTAAACTCAAAGAAATGTAATCTCACACAAGTACTGTTTCTGGTTTTGTTTTGTTTTTTTCTCCATCCCTTTACTTTTTTTTTTTTTTTGAGGTAGAGTTGTTGTACAATATTACATAAGTTTCAGGTGTACAGCACAGTGATTCATGATTTTTAAAAGATATAGTCCATTTACAGTTATGATGGAATATTGACTGTGTTCTCTGTGTTGGTCAGTACATCGTTAAGCCTATCTTACTCGAAGCAGTTAGGACTTCCTACTCCGGCGCCCCTGCACCGCCCTAACCGGTAGCCACTAGTTTGTTTTCTGTCTCTGAGGGACCTTTTTTGTTGTTGTTATATTTACTACTTTGCTCTATTTTTTAGATTCCACATATAAGTGATGTCATACAGTTGGTCTTTCTCTGTCTGACTTATTTTACTTAATGACTCCAAGTCCACCCATATTGTTGTAAATGACAAAATTTCATTCTTCCTTATGCCTGAGTAGTATTTTATTTTATATACACACACACACACACACACACACACACACACCACTTCTCTATCCATTCATCTGTGGATGGAGACTTAGGTTGCTTCTGTATTTTGGAAATTATAAATAATGATTCTATGAACATTGGGGTGCATGTATCTTTCTGAATTAGTGTTTTTGTTTTTTTCAGCTATATACCCAGGAGTGGCACTGCTGAGTCATACGGCAATTCCATTTTTTTTTTAAGAAACCTTTATATTGTTTTTCATAGTGGCTGCACCAATTTACATTCCCACCAACAGTGCTAGAGGGTTTCCTTTATTCAATATACTGGCCAGCACTTGCTATTTGAGGCACTAAATGTTTTTAATGGATTTTTCCTGCTCTTAAAAGTATCTTTATTACAATTATTGAAAACAATTTTTTTTTACTTAATCTAAACTTGTTAGCATTTCTGTTAATCATACTTTTTTTAGTAAAATGTTTTACTTACGTGGTAAAAGCAGCATTAACTTTAGCCCCAAGGTAGTAAGAATACAATATGAACATGCCGATCATAAAGGCAAGAAACACCATAATAAAGAGGACCATGAACTTGAATATGTCCTTCACAGTCCTTCCCAGAGAGATCTGCAAGGGGCCGAAGCTCTCATTCGCCGGGAGGATATAGGCGATTCGAGAAAAGCTGAGCACAACAGCTATGGCATAGAGGCCTTCAGATATGATCTGAGGGTCAGAAGGGAGCCATTTATCTCTGGCTACAAGAAGAAAGAGAGAGATTAAAAATGGAACTTTCTATTCACGGCTAACTACACAAAATACCTTAAATAGGATCTGACTTGTAGGTAGGTGGTTATTATCTCAGTTGAAACTACTCCACATTTAATTAACTGTCCAGACACTATTTTTCATACTAAACTAGAAACACATGAATTCTACATTCATGTGGTTTCTTTTAATGGAGGAAACACTATTAGAAAGATACAAAACAGATTTCACATTGAGCAGAAACAGAATGAAGTACAAAAGATGAAAAAAAGAGCTGAAAATGCTTCATTAAGTTCAGACTGTGTCCATGACGACAAAACAACTGATTTGATTGGTTTGTCCCCCCAGTTACCAGGTTTATCGACCAGCCATTTTATCATGCTATAGGCTCAGTTGGCACACATGTTCTTTCCCATATTTCACGGGGAAACTAGTTCATCTAACAGCTTATGCAAGTAAAATGTCATATTACAGAAAGTGAGAATGTCACTGAGTCACAGTAGCGCTGGCAGCATGATGTCTAAGCAACATAGCTGGTCCCTGGAAAGTATAAAATGCTACTGAGGTGCAAAAATCTTGGAGACAGATTCTAAATGAGGACCCCCCAGCAACTCCTTTCAAGGTCACTTCAGTAACATCGTGTGGTTAATTCTGTGCAAGCTGGGTCACTCCCAGAAGGAAGGTGCATTGCACAAACTTCTGACAACAAAAATGAACATTTATTGGATGTTTAATACGTAGCAGACGCTATGCTTTCAATGATTTTATGGATTTGAGGTACTCACTCTCTTCTGAAAGATACCGAAATCAAGGCTTAGGTTAAAAACTTAATCAACAACATCATAAGGAGTGAAGCCTAATTCACAGATTCCCCTTCACAGTCATAAACACACATGAGTAAATTTAGATAAAGAGGTACTGAAATAGTCATGATATCTCTTACACACAGATACAATCCAAGCTAATTCCTCAATTATAAATGGTATTCATTTATTCATTTGATCTGGCCTCAATGGTATATAAAAACCTTTGCTTGGTGACAATAAGAGATAATGTGTTTACATTTCACAGCCTGTAAAACATTAATATCTTCATTTATTTATGTATTTAAAAACTTTTAATTTTATACTGGAGTATAAAAATCAACAGTGTTGTGATAGTTCCAGGAGGTCAGCAAAGGGATGCAGTCATACATCTACATGCATCCTTTACCCCCTAA
This sequence comes from Neotragus moschatus, assembly GCA_006410615.1. Lineage (NCBI taxonomy): Eukaryota > Metazoa > Chordata > Mammalia > Artiodactyla > Bovidae > Neotragus > Neotragus moschatus. Next base: position 177,077 of record SJYA01002420.1, read on the forward strand.
ACTCCCCTCCCCTCTAGGCTGCCACGTAACACTGAACAGAGTTCCCTGTGCTACACAGAATGTCCTTGTTGGTCATGCATACACCTTCATCTTAGAGCAGGCACCCAGGCTCCTTCAACAGTGTTAACGTGCTGCTGGTATGCATCACGATGTACCTATAAAGAGTCATTCCTCACAGTCAGAATGCATTTCAACTCTGCGCCTAACTTTCCTTATCTGTAAGATGAGCTTCATATACTAACTGCTAAAGTCTTTTCCAGGTTTAAGATTTTGCAGCTGTATGAAAATTAGCTCATCGCGGCTCCCCAGTTAGGCCTTAAGGGAAGGGAGGCTAACACTGTTGTACATCGGTGTGCAGTGGGCAGGNAGGCACCCAGGCTCCTTCAACAGTGTTAACGTGCTGCTGGTATGCATCACGATGTACCTATAAAGAGTCAGTCCTCACAGTCAGAATGCATTTCAACTCTGCGCCTAACTTTCCTTATCTGTAAGATGAGGTTCATATACTAACTGCTAAAGTCTTTCCCAGGTTTAAGATTTTGCAGCTGTATGAAAATTAGCTCATCGCGGCTCCCCTGTTAGGCCTTAAGGGAAGGGAGGCTAACACTGTTGTACATCGGTGTGCAGTGGGCAGGATGGCATCAGTGTCTGTGCAAACTGAAGGTCCCTGCGGATCTCCCTGCTCTCGTGACCTAGAGAAGACTGGCAGGAAGTCCACTCCACGGTGTCCTGAGAAGCACAACAGCCTCCCCAGCAATTCTGCCGGTTCTGCAAAGCTTACATGCTCATCGTCACTTTAGCTCCTATTTCCTGCCTCTGCTGAATTTTTGCGCACTTCTGTTACAGCAGTTTTTAGCACTTTTTATTATTTTATCTCCTCTAACCCAAGCTCTCAGGGACTCATCTTTCACATTAAGCAGTTTATCAAGCTATTTTCTCCCCCTCATTATGACAATTTCATGTCCTAAGAATATTTAAGAGTAACTATGTTCTTTGGCTTAAAGGTGATTTTCTGCCACCTTGAAATACTTCCTTTTTCTAGATGTGAAAACCGAGGCACAGAGAAGTAAATTAATTTGAACAAGGTCACACAGCAAGGGAGGGTCAGTGTCTTGATATGAACCCAGTTTTATACAGCTCTAAAGTTCATGCTGTCTCCACGCTCTCTATACTTTCAACATGCATTTCATATTAAACATACCCTTCAAGGGCACTTCCTTCCCAAATGTGGTTCCAATACCTTCTCCTGAGACATAAGAGGACTCTGCGCCTGAAAACTTACCGTAAGTGAAATACTGTATCTCTGGTGGTAGCGTAACTTCACTGAGGTCACTCTCTTGAACATAACTGTCCACATACTGTTGTGCCTTCGTTGCCTGAAGGAAAGCCAGGAATCTGGCCGTGAAAGCAGCAATGAAGATAGAGAGCATGCCAAAGTCTAGGACATTCCACAACTGCAAAATGTACTCCCTGGGTCCTTCCAGCCAGAGCTCCTTGCACTCAGACCACATCATTCCTGTCACAACACACACATGTTACAGACAAGAGTTTATATCTTGGATTGAGAAGCTAAGAGTTCCCACCTATAAAATGCCCCGTGTGTAAAGCATGCCATTAGGTACCATAAAGCACTGACTTGACTATAGCCCATAGAAGTGCTGGGCAGAGTCACATGAAAGAAGCTTTGACTAAAGGAATGATTCACTCCACCAAGTTAGATTTTGGTGAAATATAGTTCTAAATGTGGCACCAGAAATGGTGCTATACTTACGGGGGTAGGGAAGGAGGCAGGAAGGGAAATAAGAAAGGCTCTTCAAGTCAAATGATTTTGCCCCATGAAACACATGGAGGAAAGGAGAAAATTCATCTTTACAAAATGACAATGGTTAATTATCAAATAATGGTGATTACTGGAGAAATAAGCCCTTAATTGAGAAACCTACTATACACTTTTAACAAGAACAGTTTTCCAATCATCCAAGAACACTTCCCTCATTGCTCTACCCTCTCATCTCATCTCAGCTTCATGATGAAAAGGTGAGGAATTCTTGGAAAATTAAGCAGGAGGCCCTAGGGCATTATGAAGAAACTGAAAGCAGAAAATATTCTGGGGAAAGAGGACAAAATATTTCAATTTAACAACTGTTTCCAGATGGCGCCAGTGGTAAAGAACCTGCCTACCAATGCAGGAGACGTAAGAGATGAGGGTTTGATCCATGAGTCGGGAAGATCCCCTGGAGAAAGGTATGGCAACCCACTCCAGTATTCTTGCCTGGAGAATCCCATGGACAGAGGAGCCTACCAGTCCATAGGGTGTCACAGAGTCGGACACGACTGAAGCAACTTAGCACACACGCATGCCTGAGTATGTAAAAGGAAAATACTGTAGAGTTTTTAAAAGAAATGTAGTGGCTCAAAATAAAATTCATAAAACAATTACTTGACCCAGGTGAAGACCATAGGAGTTAATGAGAGGAGAAGCAATCCATTAATTCAGGAATTGAGATGATACCAAGAAACATGCTGGGTGAAATAATGCACAAAACTGACTTTGGATTCGTGATCAATCAATAATATGGTTTCAATCTCCATTTTTTTTATCATACTGCTTAAAATGTTTACTGTAACATAGCTGCTGTTCAAAAAGAGCTATTGTGGGACTTCTCTGGAGGTACAGTGGTTAAGATTCTGTTCTTCCAATGCTGGGCGCACGGCTTCGATCTCTGGTCGGGAAAGTAAGATCCCACATGCCTCACAGTTCGGGCAACAAAAAACAAAGAAAAAAAAAAAATCCCCAAATGGGCTATTGTGAGGTGAAGTAACAAACATTCCTAAAATGGAAGTCCTCCTTAAAAAAACCTGTGAAACTAAAGCAATAAATGCTCTTTCATCATCAGTTAATGGCCACTAGATTATTGCAGAATTACTTCAATTAAATGCTTGATCATCACAGTGAGTCACATTTTTTTAATTGCATTTTATTCAATAATTGAAGGTGGATTTCTGAAACATGATATTAATATTAATGCATTTATAATTAAGCACATGTTACTCATAAAATTTGTATTTCGTGGTAACGGATATCTGTCAGCATCATCAAGCTGCCAAATTATTCCACTACTTGCTATCCTCGTTATCTTACAGTGGTGACGTTGTCACCATATAACATACCATAGAATTTTAAATAGAAAATGGCAGTCATGAGATAGATGCTATTTTTGGTAGAAATTAGAATACTCAAAATAAAAGGCTTACCAAGAACCCAGACCATAATGAGCATTTCAGTCCAAGTGAACTGTGTGGTTTTCACCCTGAAGATCTGTTTGGGATAGTCAATAACAGTGATGTTTGGCAATGTGGTGATTCCTTCAAATCTGTCTGAGGCATTGAAAACAAGCAGACCCAGGAAGATGATGAAAGAAGCAGCATGTGCTACGAACTTCATAAAAGGACTTCGCAGAACTTTCCCCAGCTGTAATGAGGCAAAAAACAAAACAATCCAAAACCTTTAACTTTAGAAAATCTGGCTTCCACTTATGAAAACTACTATATGCATAGGATTAAAAAAAGAAAAAAGTGAAGTGAGAACACCCAAAATTCTGCTTTTGTTCTGAAGAGCTAGCTACACATTGTGAAAATTACTCCTTTTAGGGATGTTTCCTTTAATAATTTAAGAAGTCTTCAAACTTCTTTGTTTCTAAATATCCAATTTGTCTTAGGATATACTTCATTCACAGATGCATTTCTGGAAATTACAAGGCATATACTTGTTATTCTTATGTGAAAGACTCTGCAGTCTCAAGGTTTTTAGAATCTAGGAAAAGAAACTGCAAATTTGTAATGTGTGTATTTTTTTATAACTGAAATGTTATGAAGAGTTTGTAGACTCATTCATTTATAATTAAATGTTATGATGTGTTTGTAGCACATTACAAACCCTTTGAAGATAAAAAATACTTATTACCATGAAAGTAAATTTTTGTTCTCATTTCTAAATATTCCAAAACCAATTTGTACTCTGTACAATATAAAAAGGCAAAAAATATTATAACCAACATAAATACTTCATCTGTTACTATCCAATAAAACAGAGAGATACTCAATAATTAAAACCTCTAAGTAGGTTAACTTAATTAAAAGTCATCCCTGGTTTTGGAAAATCATATAACCAGTGAAAAAGCATTTTTAAAGCTCACTTTATAATGATTTGAAGGTAACTCTTTTAAAATCCCCTGTGACATAATGTCCTTAAGAGCTCTGTGTTCTAGTGGAAGTGAAAAACAATTTCTCTGTTCCAAGGGTTTCTGCAGTCTAAGGATTAGGTACATTTGGTAGATTCATCAAATAACTTCTCTATTCTCAGACCCTACTTTTCAACTCAGTGTGTGACCTTAAAAAGCACCAAGGTTCACACTTAAAAGGCTGTAACTTCAAACAAATGTTTTTGTATATCCAGAAACTTAATTTGATGTCAACAAATAACCAAAGAATGTCAAGCATTTCTGGGGTTGGACATGAATGCACACAGACAAATGTCACATTTTCCATATTAGACATAGAAAAATAAACCGCACATTTACATATCACTGTGCTGTTCCACAGCTGCAGAGAGGGCATGTCCGGGGAGTTTATCCACAGCACAAAGTGATTTGCAGGGAGCTGCCAACTCTCTTTTCTTCTAAAGGCTGATCTTTGAAAATGTTAAGTAACATGAAAAAAAAAAAAAAAAAAGCAGTCTGCCTATCTTAAAAATGGGATACATGTGGAGAATTCTTACTATACCATCTTTTCACCACAGGATAAGTGGTGTATGGCAGGTATAAATGCGGGCTCCAGGAACAACTCAATTCCCTCCTTTCCTTTCTCTGCTGGGCAGAGTCCACACATCCTCAGCTGCGCTAAGAGAAAAAAGAATGGACTTCAAGATACCTACTTCAAACCCAATACCTTTTAACTGAGTGAGTGGCCCTAAGAGACACATACATATAAACCCAACCTTTCCAATTCATTTCCCCCAGAAAGGGGACATTATTTGAGTGGGATACGATTTTTGCTTTAAATGCACGCTCTCTCCTTATCTATAAAGTTTTTAGTCTTTCATGATTTTGTAATATCAGAATCATGATTCAAAACAAAAGAACTTAGTTGAATGATCAAAACTGATCAAAATGACAACCTTTCTGCCTTAAACTACATGGGCAGCTCAATGATGAAGTGAGATGGATGAATATTCTCATATATATGGGCCTGAAGCAGGACTCTGTGGGGGAAGACAGTTAGAGAGATGACGGATTTCCAGGGTCACTCTTGAGTGGCCTTGATTCATTTGGCCTGAAACTGCCTCCATTTAAACAAAACCAGATTTGGGAATATAAAAACAGGATTAAAGGATCTCAGAACTGCTGCCTCTCCCTGGCAGTGCCCTTCATTATTTCTGTTAGCGTGACTCCTATTCCTGTCCACATCTTATTTAAGGGATCTCTTAGGCACAATTAAATGGACTGTATACTGGCCAAGCTAAGAGGGGGATAAAGGTCGTGAACAAAAATGATTCAAACAAAACTAAGAAGATAAAGAATCTAAAAAAAATCCAAAAGCCCCCAGACCCCAATTCTACATTTGTTTTGAATCTCCAAGAGGAACAAAGGGCTTGGGGAACCTGGTACACGCTCTCTTGAAGACTTTGGATGATACCACTGTTCACAACCATGTTTCACACACTCAGTCTCCGATCTTCTTCACAGGTTTACCCAAGCTGCCTTTTCAGTTTCCAAGTTAACTGTCTCTTGGAACCACCTCAGTAGGGCTGTTCCTCTTCCGTAGGCCAGCCTGGTGGACTATTTATTAAGCCGGCAAATAGGACACGATTGCTCCTTCACGGAAGGAGCTTTTCCTCCTCCCTATCATTGTGGCCAGAGATTTTTATCTTAAAAGCCTAAGTATTATATGCCTGTGAATAGGACCTATCCCACCAGGACCAAATCCTTTTTCATCCCTTATTAGAACTAATCCAGTCATTAAAAAGCAGAATTGATGCTCTTGAGTCAATTAACATTCAGCTGCAAAACTGATAAAAGCCTTAAGCAGGAAGCTTTTTCCTTTTTCATCCTCAAAGGACATGGTACACCAACCACAGAGGAAACAGGGGTGGAAAAGCCGGTACCCTGCTGCAAGGTGCGATCCAGTAGCCGATGGCAAGAAACGGAAGGCCCAAGGCCACGACCAACACCACCAGACACTTGATAGCTACCGTCTGTTCCCGCAGGCCTGAGAGGTTCTCGTACCAGATTGTCAAGAGCTGCTGCTGGCAGTTGGGGTGAGCCACGAACTGTTGGTCGGGACAGGGAGAGAGGAAGAGAGAGAGGTAGGTTACCATGTCATTGTCGACAGTCCAGCTACTCTAAAGCAGGTGCATCCTAGAGATATTAATGCATATCTTTCCAGAATATAGGCATGGAAGGTTCTGGCAATATTCTTTACCTTCCCTCTATTTTTCAAACTATTTCGGAACTATTACATGAACTAAAGTGGAAACACAAATGATGTTCTTCTTCATCATAATTCTGATCGAAACTCTCATATTCACTGGCATATGGGTGACATATGCTTTTCTTTGTGGAAACATGTCCCATCTTGCTGTCTGCCAGCTTACTTGCATTCAGTTCAAAATGGAAAAGAAAATCGGTATTTGGTTTATTGGACCCTATGGCTAAACGAGAAATGTGTTTTTGTTTTGCGTGTGCACACGTGCATGCTCAGTCCTGTCTGACTCTTTGCAACCCTATGGATCCTGGCCTGCCAGGCTCCTCTGTCCATGTGATTTTCCAGGCAAGAACACTGAAGTGGGTTGCCATTTCCTCCTGCAGGGGGTCTTCCCACCCAGAGATGGAACTTTTGTCTCCTGCATCCCTGGCAATGGCAGGCAGGTCCTTTACCACTGTGCCCCCTTTGAAGCTGGACTCATTGTTTCATGAGCAACTCCTGAATTGCTACGTCTATGAAAAATGTATACATGATGTGTCCTATGTGTATGTATGTTCTACCATAGCAAATATGCAAAAGATCTGCAAAAAGCCAATGAACGTCCAAATATTATGCTTAATCCACACTTGTGCTTCCAGGAACTGGCATCAAATACCACTTCTTCCTATTTTAGTAATCTGTACTCTTCTGCGGCTTTCTCTATCAGAGGTCAAAAAACCCTATATAAACACTTATCTCCATTCGTTCTAACTACAGCTTTAATTGGGAAAAAAAATGAGTAAATTAAAGCCCTCCTATTTTATTATTTTGTTTTATTATTTTATTTTTGCCATCTGATTTCGCTAAGTCATCCTCTCTGCATCTATTTAGAAGGACTGGGATTTCATTAAGGCCTTGTCTTTATTCAAGGAGCAGAATGTATCGGTAAAAAGGTCCCTATGTCAAAAGGTGCCCATTTGTTGGATATGCCTTTCTTTGAAAGGCCAGGTGTACTTTGCCCAAGCTTGGGAATTATTCAGGGTCACTCACAATTCAACTATGAGTGTTGATATATTTTTTAAAAAGAGTGCTTAGCAACACAAAAATCAACGAATCACTATCTTCTATATAAATGCAATAAACAACAAAGAACCTGTTATGAAGTACTTGGGAAATGTGAACTGTTTTTGCAAATTCTGAGATGCAAAGAAAGCAGCTGCAGTTCCTCCTAGGCATAGCATTCAACTCTAATCAAGTTCCAGGAAATTATCTGAATGCTTTTTAGTAACTCTAGGCAATTCTTCTAGTTACTTGGGTATTTATCAATAGCATACCTAAAAGGAAATAAATAAACAGGTTTTCACTCAGTGGTGCATAGCTTCCAATCATCTAATTTTAAAACAAGAAGAGAAAAAAAATAATAAAACCTCTTCCCCTAGGGTGGGCGGTAAAGGTACAATTTTCCCCAAATCCCCACTCTTTCTCCCAGTGTGCACCTGCCCTCTGGGAGATCCACTGACTTTGCTATGACAGCTGCCAACACTGTGCAGAGGTGGTGAGGATGAATTTACAAATATCAGGTCTGACATTCATAACTGAATTTTTCCCCAATAACACAAACTAGTAGGATTGGGGAGATTGAAACTACTAAGAATAAGGTGCAATTTGTTTTCTTTTATTGCCTGATGAGTTCAATGCAAAAGGGCATATTTTATCTTGTAAATTCCTTTCAATTCAGTTATAGAAATCCCAGATCCAGAGGCTCACAGGTTATTGCCAGCTTCTAAGCATATATTAGATCTTCTTCCCAAATTCAAGATTCAAGAACTCTTTCAAAGTTCTAATTTTTGAAAACAGTATTTCAAGACCAATGCAGCCATTATTTAAACTCATGATGAAATATAATCAAAGTTGAAGGCTTCCTGGGGGTCTGTGTAACAGTTTCCTAGGATTCTTGCTGAGAATTTCTCCAAATTTCTACTGTGCTCTGTCCTCTACTGGACTGTTATGTTCCTGCTTCACCCCTCCTTCTGTGTTAAAAGTCCTCATCTCCTCCATGGTTCTTAAATGCCTGTCTCATTCATTAATTCATTTTGTTCTTTACAATGTCATAAATCCTTCATAGGTGCCAGGCGGGTGTTCAGTATTTGGTACAAGATGATGAAAAGGGAGCATCAGTGTTTCAGTAAGTCATAAATGGTCCCTGCTCTAGGGTACACAGTAAGCTCTACATAAATGTGAAAAAGTTATTAGAACAGAGACTTGGAGTCCATGTACTTGCCAAGATAAACAATCAACATTTAAAACAGTCTTAATTTTGAATGTTGGTCCAAATGTCTTGGGGTCTGGATGATCCCAAGTGGGATAGATGTAAATAAAAGGCAGTCCCGTGACTCCAGCCAGGCAGCTTAGGAATGGCATGGTGCATTCAGAGAAATCTACAGGTGGAGAATACAACATCATCAAACCAGATTAACACTTGGGAAGTCAACATGCACTTTTTTTCTTTTTTTTAATAGGTCAAGGTTTCTGTAAAACAGAAAATCCACATGAAGTTAAAAGACACTTGCACATGTGTTCGTATGAAANCATGGTGCATTCAGAGAAATCTACAGGTGGAGAATACAACATCATCAAACCAGATTAACACTTGGGAAGTCAACATGCACTTTTTTTCTTTTTTTTAATAGGTCAAGGTTTCTGTAAAACAGAAAATCCACATGAAGTTAAAAGACACTTGCACATGTGTTCGTATGAAATTGATGGACACATTTCCCTTCTGTGAGTATCCAGCTTTTCTTTCTTAGGTTTCAAACTCCTGAGTACAGGANATGATCCCAAGTGGGATAGATGTAAATAAAAGGCAGTCCCGTGACTCCAGCCAGGCAGCTTAGGAATGGGATGGTGCATTCAGAGAAATCTACAGGTGGAGAATACAACGTCATCAAACCAGATTAACACTTGGGAAGTCAACATGCACTTTTTTCTTTTTTTCAATAGGTCAAGGTTTCTGTAAAACAGAAAATCCACGTGAAGTTAAAAGACACTTGCACATGTGTTCATATGAAACTGATGGACACATTTCCCTTCTGTGAGTATCCAGCTTTTCTTTCTTAGGTTTCAAACTCCTGAGTACAGGAATATTAATGTTATAGCATGGCTCCCTCTTCTTGCTCTCCAGCCTTGAGCTAATCTTTACATTTAAATATGTAAATGCTTTATGGCATTAATTATACTGTACAAGGTTTACAAAACTCTAAAGACTTGGTGGAAATCAATCCTTTACACATGGCTTATGTGAAGATCAATCTTTGACCTGGTGTGACTTGTACAATACAATGCAAACACTTAATATATGTTAAATACTAGCGAAAATCGTGGTGTTTGTACTTCATTTTTTATACTTTAAAATTCAGCTTAAAATTAGGCTTTAAAATTCAGCTTAATTCAGGTGTATATCATAGTACTAACTACCTTTCTATTTCTTTTTAAAAAATTTTATTGGAGTATAGTTGGCTTACAATGCTGCCTATATATCAGGTGTACAACAAAGTTAATCAGNTGGTGTTTGTACTTCATTTTTTATACTTTAAAATTCAGCTTAAAATTAGGCTTTAAAATTCAGCTTAATTCAGGTGTATATCATAGTACTAACTACCTTTCTATTTCTTTTTAAAAAATTTTATTGGAGTATAGTTGGCTTACAATGCTGCCTATATATCAGGTGTACAACAAAGTTAATCAGTTATACATATACCAATTTTTTCTTTTAGAGTCTTTAAAAAAAATAGTTTTATTTAGTTATTTTTTGGCTGTGCTGGGTCTTTGTTGCTATGTGGGCTTTTGATTAATTGTGGCGAATAGGGATACTCTTTAGTTGCAAGGCATGGGTTTCTCATTGCATGTGGCTTCTCTTGTTGTGGAGCACAGGCTCCAGAACACAGACTCATTAGTTGTGGCACACAGACTTAGTTGCTCTGCATNACGGGGGAGCCTGGTGGGCTGCCGTCTATGAGGTCGCACAGAGTCGGACATGACTGAAGCGACTTAGCATCAGCAGCAGCATGCATCTCATATTACTAGAGGGTTTGAAATTTTTAAATACATTTGTTAGCCATTTGAATTTTCATTTCTTTGAATTACCTACCTATAGAAGCTTTTGCTTATTTTTCTATAGACCTCTGGAAATTTTCCCGATAAATTTGTTTGTGCACTTTGGTTATTAAGAGTATCATTCCCAGGATTTCCCTGGTGGTCCACTGGTTAAGAACTGCCTGCCAATGCAGGGGACATGAGTTCAGTCCCTGATCTGGAAAGATCCCCCATGCCTCAGAGTAGCTAAGCCCACGTGCCACAACTACTGAACTCACGCCTTCCAGAGCTGATGCTCTGCAAAAAGGGAGGCCCAAGCACCACAACTAGAGAGTAGCCCCTGCTTGTGGCAACTAAAGAAAGCCTACATGCAACAATGAAGACCCAGTGTGGCCAAAAATAAATAAACAATATTTTTAAAGGGAAAGGAATGACCTGTTTAAAAAAACAAAAAAAGAATATCAATCCTGTCTCTCTAAGTTATAGTATAGAAAAAAATTTTCCTAGTTTGCCCTTTACCTTTTTATGATCTTTTTGATGTACAGAGGTTTTAAGTTACATATGGTCAAATAATTTATATTTTTGCTTTCTATTTTTTCTACTGCTTTTATACTGAAAAAATATTTTCTCACATAAACGTTAAACTCATGTTCAGACTTCAGTTCAGATCTTTTGTATTTTCATTTTCTTGATTAACTGTCATTGAGCCTCTAAGGCCTGGGGTGAACTCATAGTGATTCCTAGGGAAGACCTAAGCCCTGGGAACTCTGAGCTTAGAAAGAACTCAATAGACCCAGAATAGCAATTGGAAGCAGATATTGGAAAGAGGGTAGAATAGACATCTTGAGTTTCTTACAGGATCTAAATAATCTAGCATTATATAAAACTGGTTTCCTTGGTGGAATTATGAACTGTTTGAATAAATATGTTTATTAAATTACAAGGGGAGAAATTTCACAACAAAGTATTTTGAAATCCCAATGCCATGCATGTAGCTGTGCTCAGTTTCAGTGCCACAGTCTGTAGGGTTCATGAATATTACAACCCAAGAGGTTATTTCACTAGGGGACTAGAAAGGAGATGATGGGGAAAGGAAGTAGCAGAAGTAGATTTTTGTTCCTTGCTAGATGNCCATGCATGTAGCTGTGCTCAGTTTCAGTGCCACAGTCTGTAGGGTTCATGAATATTACAACCCAAGAGGTTATTTCACTAGGGGACTAGAAAGGAGATGATGGGGAAAGGAAGTAGCAGAAGTAGATTTTTGTTCCTTGCTAGATGGAGATGGGTGAGTGTTGAGTAAAGAACAAAGGAAGCTTCAGAGAGAAAGAAAGAGGATCTGGGGCTTTTGGGGGCATTCCAGAATAAAGTTCTTATATACATTTATTCTGTGAAGATTCCAAATAAAAGATTTTAACTAATACTCATTTTATAGCATAAAATAGACAAAACCAGAAGTACGTACAAAGTCCTAAATCTTCTTTCAGTTCCAGATACATTTTGCTGTTGTTTTCTGGTGGTGAACTGACAGGAAATTTATTATTAACTGACACCTCATACATTGTAACGCTACACATCAATTCATTTAAAATTAACATGCAAGAAGACATTCAATCTGGAAGACAGCTTGGTTAACAGAAGCGCATCTGCAGATGAGCTGTCTCTGCTAATATGACACTTTGAAAGCAACGACAAAGAACCAGCGACAACTGAAATCAATTCTCTCCTCTCAGGAGCTAAAGGCAAGAGATCCCTGTTGCAATGTCTGAATAAATGTCTAGCTTTCTAAAAACAGTTTAATATCAATCTTATTCAAAGCTATCTTTTTCTTCCAGTACAGCAAAATGTCAACTAGCATGCTTGCTCTGAGAGGGGCCAGTTAAGCCAATTCAATTACCTTGTTACTGACAATTTCTTGAAAAGTTATTTTACACCAACATTTAATGAGAATCTTCACATTTCACTTCTTATTAAGTAGAGGGGAGATCTGTCATTAATTGCTGACTATAATTTTGTGAATACCACAATGTGGAAGTTCTCTATATTATGGTAGAACTGTGTGTACACACACACACACACACACACACACACACACAGATTCCCCCATGCTCACCTGCTGCTAGGGTGCAAACACTGCCCTAGGTTTCCCTGGTCAGAGGCATATGTACATACCTCTGATTTGGAAGGAGCCTTTCGCAACAAGCAGGACTCAGGAAGTCCTTTCTGTTGGTAGGGAGCTGACCCTCTGCGGCTGAGGCAGAATTGTTCTGTTTGGGTCATAAAAAACCTCCGTACCAGGTCAGTTCTGGGCCTGGCACCGGGCAAGGCTTCTGCAAGCACAGCTTAGATAATCTTGCTCTTTCACCTCTCAAATATTCTGTGAGCTTGCTAATATTTCTTACTCAATTCTTTTCTGTTTAAATTGGCTATAACCTACCACTAAGGACCAAACCAGCACAATAAACACGAAATGTCTTTGGTAACTAAGAACTGAACTTAAGCATCATCATTCTTATTTATTTATTTTGACTGTGACAGGTTTTAGTTGTGGATCTACTTCCACAACCAGGGATTGAACTTGAGTCCCCTGAATTGGGAGCACAAAGTTTTAGCCACTGCACCATCAGGGAAGTCTCAAGAGTCATCATTCTGAGAATGAATTTTCAAATGCAGAAATGTGATTAGCTAATAATTACTGAGCAATCACCAGGTATTAACACTATGTCTGTGCTAATTACTTTACTTGCATAAGCTAATGTAATCCTTAAAACAACTGAAATAGTAGTTGTCTCCAGTACCAATAACCAGAACGAGGTTTAGATTGATTAAGAGGTTTGTCCTGTCACCCAGAGAAGACAAGTCAGGACTTGGACTCTTGCAAGTTAGCTCCAGGGTCTGCCCTCTTAAACACCACACCACACTGCAGGAATAAGAGAAGATTCCACTATACACAGATTGACCAGTTCATGAAACCAGATCTGCTCCTGACAACAGCTTACTTTTTCATGATTTAAAGTATNCTGACCCTCTGCGGCTGAGGCAGAATTGTTCTGTTTGGGTCATAAAAAACCTCCGTACCAGGTCAGTTCTGGGCCTGGCACCGGGCAAGGCTTCTGCAAGCACAGCTTAGATAATCTTGCTCTTTCACCTCTCAAATATTCTATGAGCTTGCTAATATTTCTTACTCAATTCTTTTCTGTTTAAATTGGCTATAACCTACCACTAAGGACCAAACCAGCACAATAAACACGAAATGTCTTTGGTAACTAAGAACTGAACTTAAGCATCATCATTCTTATTTATTTATTTTGACTGTGACAGGTTTTAGTTGTGGATCTACTTCCACAACCAGGGATTGAACTTGAGTCCCCTGAATTGGGAGCACAAAGTTTTAGCCACTGCACCATCAGGGAAGTCTCAAGAGTCATCATTCTGAGAATGAATTTTCAAATGCAGAAATGTGATTAGCTAATAATTACTGAGCAATCACCAGGTATTAACACTATGTCTGTGCTAATTACTTTACTTGCATAAGCTAATGTAATCCTTAAAACAACTGAAATAGTAGTTGTCTCCAGTACCAATAACCAGAACGAGGTTTAGATTGATTAAGAGGTTTGTCCTGTCACCCAGAGAAAACAAGTCAGGACTTGGACTCTTGCAAGTTAGCTCCAGGGTCTGCCCTCTTAAACACCACACCACACTGCAGGAATAAGAGAAGATTCCACTATACACAGATTGACCAGTTCATGAAACCAGATCTGCTCCTGACAACAGCTTACTTTTTCATGATTTAAAGTATAAAAATTCAAGTTATGTAAAATATACATAAACGATTAGATTCTGAATAGCTGAGATTTTTATTATAAGTGGAACAACATAACTATAATTGATATGAATTATTTAAAGCCCCACACAAGTAGCAAATACCTACATGTAACAGTTCTATCTGCAATACCCAGAGTAAAAAAGTAAGTATAATTTTTATTTTTTTGGCAACTGCGTAAAATTCCATAGCTATATGATCTTAGACATGTCATTTAAGTCTGGTGAACCTCAGTGCCCTTATAGAATAGAAGTCTCATCATCAAACACCTATTTTATAGATGAGATGGATAATTACAAAGGCTTATCATAAGGTTAACACTAGAACATATGTAACGGTGCCTTACAAAAATGTATACAAGTAACAGATTTTATTATCATTAACCACACTGCTATGAGCAGTTTACAAAGTTCTTTTGCATATCTTAATCCACTGAAATCCCACCAAAACCCTGATCTAGGTAAGCAGTATTAGTCTCCTTTTATATGAGGAAAATGAAATTTAAAGAAGTTTTATGATTTATCCAAGATCCGACAATGGATAATAAGTGGAAAAGATTGGAGCTAGGTACTTGACTCACAAGTTCACGATGATACCATTTAATCTATTTCATAAAGGAAAACCATCTTTTTGTCAATAACATTGATTTTTATTATTTACACACCTCTCCTAGGATTATGGCATAGTTGATGTTACATGTTTATCCCAATATGGAGCTGGATGAAAGTAGGCCGCTCACCTTTTTGACTTCATACTTAATGGCAAGTTTGACCCGACTCAGTGAAGCTTTATGCCTGTGCGTCTCCAGAGGATCTGCCGATTCCAGGTCTCCATTCAGAATGGCTTCTACCTCTTCTGAGTCTCTGCAAAGATCCAGCACACCCACCACGAAGTCTTTGCATTGCATGGAGAGCTTCCGATAGTCATTCTAAGAACAAGACGGTTAGAGTTTAATGCAAAGAACGTGCTTTAGCTCAGTGGAAAGTGTTCAAGGGTTTTGCAAATTAGAAAAAGTCTACCTAACTCTGGGCAGGAAGTTTTAGCCCCCAGGTAGATGCAAGGTTTGTTGAGTTAGATACCAGCTGGATTTGTTTCCACCTCCCTGCTTAGCCAGGACCTAATACATATAAGACAGTTCTGAAAATGGTGTGCCAGTAAGTGACTGGTTTTCATTAAGAAATAGTGGCTAAATGCTTAATGCTGAAAGGCCAAAGTATCAAAGAGAGTTGTGTCTCTCTTGTATAGATAAACAGTAGTTTTCTGAAAGCCAAAACAAAGCCATTTCTATGATGAAAATTCCTTAAGTGGCGATCTGACACAGAAAACTGACTATACATGAAAATAACCTGTCTGGTTTACTATCCATTGCCTTATTGGAGACAGCACTTTTCAAGCTGTAGTCCTCAGGCCAGCAGCCTCAGTAGCACCTGGACATGTGTTGCTGCTGCTGCTAAGTCACTTCAGTCATGTCCGACTCTGTGNATTTCTATGATGAAAATTCCTTAAGTGGCGATCTGACACAGAAAACTGACTATACATGAAAATAACCTGTCTGGTTTACTATCCATTGCCTTATTGGAGACAGCACTTTTCAAGCTGTAGTCCTCAGGCCAGCAGCCTCAGTAGCACCTGGACATGTGTTGCTGCTGCTGCTAAGTCACTTCAGTCATGTCCGACTCTGTGCGACCCCATAGATGGCAGCCCACCAGGCTTCCCCGTCCCTGGGATTCTCCAGGCAAGAACACTGGAGTGGGTTGCCATTTAGAAACATAAATTCTCAGACCCCATCCAAGACATCCTGATTAGAAACTGACGATGAGGGGCAGCAATGTGTTAACACACTCTCCCAGTGTTTCTGACACACATTCATGTTTGAGAATGACAGGTTTATAGTGAAAGCAAAGAGGAGGGTAGGTGCCAACACAGAGGGTATTTTTTTCTTGTTTGTCTGAAGGGCACATTATCATGTCCTGTAGAACTCGAGGAGAGAAATGTCTGATTATATATAATTGAATTCTCAAGGGCTGCAGAATATCAATACCTGAGAGAAAATTTTTCAGGCCACTGGAACTAACACCCTGCTAAAAATAATCTGTGAATCTTTAATTTCATTAGCATATTTATACAGTGCCATGGACTGGCAGAAGGCATTTGTCAGAATTCCTTGCTACCTTCTGAATGGAGCTCTATTTCCATCCCATTGGTTCCAATCCAGGTGTTAATGACCATCTCTCAGGAAAATGCCTAACTTCTGCAACCCCCAGCTCCACTTCTACAACTTTCACTAAAATGAGGAAAATGAATCAGATGACAATCGAGTTTGGTACACTTGAGGAAAATAGAATTCCTCATTTCAACATGTCTTGAGATACTGTACATGTCTGATAACTGGGTAACATTTAGGACGGCAGAATTTCTAAGTGTCCAAATATCATACTTTAAATATTTAAATCATCAAGATTGGGAACTCATGTACACCTGAGGGGAAAAAAAATTAAAATTAAATAAATAAATAAATATTTAAATCATCTTCATACAACCTGAAAATTTTCCATTTTTCCCCCTAAATAATTAACTTGATTTGATGCACAAAAATCACTGCACCAACTAAAATAAACAAGAAGAAGAAAGATTGTTTAAAGGCTACACAGACTAGAATAGTTTCCATTTCAGATATCAGAAATTCAGATAAAGAAGAGTTGCAGTTAATCCTTTTCCCCTCAAAAGGGAACAAATAAAATGAATAAAAACTTCAGTCTTTCGTTTCCATTCAAGTTTGGTACCATGCAACTGATAAAATTAATAAAATGTTCAATCTCTGGTTTCTATGCAGTGTCAGTTAAATATCCATCTGCCTTCCATTCCTGGAAGACTAATGAAATATTTTATTACAGCACCCAGAAGAAGTATTAAATCCATGTCTGTTTCCATATAAAGCTTCCCTTTTAGTACATTTTTTAAATGAAATTTCCTCCTGTTACTCGTCAGTTCAGACTGTTCTATAAGATTTGATACGACACAGGATGGCCAATTCTCCATTGATCAGAAGTAAAAAAAATACTTTTTTCTCTTCTCGAATGAAACATAGAAACAACTTCTGCAGTAATACCCAAATAATAACTCATTATCTTTAAAATTATAACCTGTAAATTATCTGATATTAAAGAAATCTTTGAGTTTTTTTCACATCCACTAAAAGATCAGTCAGGAAGCAAAAAACAGTAAGCAAGTTGCAACGACAACACTTTGTTTTTCATAACAATTTAATCATTTCCTCCTGGAAGAAGTCTGCTATCCAAGTATAGAAAATAATCAGAGCTGGAGGTAATGGTGATTTCTTCTATTGGGCTTACAGAATACCATTTTGCCATATGCAGAGCTCCCAGGGAACTCCGGCAGCTGACTCTGTCAGTTCTACCATGAGGTGCTGTCTCTCACTACTTTACAACTCAGATCTTTTATCTGGTCCAAATTTTCTAATGATTTTCTCTAAAATTAGTTTTGCTTGATTATCTTTATTGTGTGACTTTTCCATTACCATGTCCTCCTCAAATTTACCAGATGGGTCTGCAGCCCTCTTTACAGAGCAGAAGGCCTGCTCAAGCCAGAGGAAGAACAATGAAGCCTGGGCCTCGTCACAACCTGCCTACAGGTGTCAGCAGGTTTTTCACGTTCATGGTTTAATCCCTTTTATTCTTAACAGGAAAACTGAAATTCAACTCTAAGCAGATTTGCTCCTGTCAGATCCTTTCCCTAATAATAAAAGAGGCAGGACAGTATAGTGGTTAAAAGGATAAATCTGAAACCAGACTTCCTGGATTTGAATACTGGTTTTACCACTTCCTGACTTCCCTGGTGGCTCAGACAGTAAAGTGTCTGCCTACAATGTGGGAGACCCGGGTTCAATCCCTGGGTCGGAAAGATCTCCAGGAGAAGGAAATGGCAACCCACTCTGGTATTCTTGCCTGGAGAATCCCACGGACGGAGAAGCTTGGTACGCTACAGTCCATGGGGTTGCAAAGAGTCGGACACAGCTGAGTGACTTCACTTCACTTCTACCACTTCCTAGCTGTGTGACCTTACAGAAGGTGAGAACTCTCTGATGAGAATAAGCCTATCTATTATTGCTGTTGGGCTTCCCTACCGGCTCAGGTAAAGACTCTGCCTGCAGTGTGGGAGACCTGGGTTCAATCCCTGGGTTGGGAAAATCCACAAGAGCACGGCATGGCAACCCACTCCAGTATTCTTGCCTAGAAAATCCCATGAACAGAGGAGCCTGCTGGGCTACAGTCAATGAGGTCGCAAAGAGTCAGACATGACTGAGCAACTTAGCACAGCAAATTATTGCTGCTATGAGGATTAAATGCTTCGACTGTGCTTAGTACACATCAACTACAGAATTGCTTCCATGTTACCAGGTACAGCATGTTACATAGAAGAGCCAGAACTGGGACTCAGGGCACCCAAATCTAGGCTTAGCAGATGGTATGTTGGCTATTTGTCTTTTCTCACTTGTAAAATTAGAGGTCTGTATAGGTGGATGATGATTCCTAGAGTATTTTCCTGCTATCAAATGCTACCTTGCTTTTGGACTACATTTATTTTCCTCTTCCTTACTCTCCTACTGTGATATAACTTGAAATTGTTTTTCTACTTTACAAAAGGAAAATCTGAGGCACAGGGAAAGCACAATGTCTTTTTTTTTTTTTAAGTGTATCATTGATTCAGAATTAGGAAATTTCAGCTTAATAAATGGCTAGCTTCCTAGCCACTGACATTTGGAAGATGAGACATGGAGCTCAGCCTCTCCAATACTCTTGTTTCTCAGAATAGCTTCAAACAGCATTTGCACATTGAAAATACTTCTTTAATAACCTGTCACCAAGCTGTCCTCCATTCATCTATCTAAATCTATATCCTAGAATGTCCAAACTTGGGATGATGACCTTCATATGTTTTTGGCACCATGCTGCCTGTACTCTTCAAGGACCTTTGATGGCTGAGAACCTTCTCTGAAGCACCTAAGTGACGGCAGTCTAAGGGATGAGATACTGGGTCTTAGAGGCCACTGATAAGACGAATACTCATATGCATTTGAAATGGAAAAAAAAATCATGTCTTTCTCACTAGGGAATTTTTTTTTTCAAGGCTAGTACTTTAAGCTCAAAGTCTTTACGGAAAGAATATAACGAACACCATGGAACAGGGCAGATTAAGTAACCCTGACTTAGAAAGAAGCTTCACTTTCTGCACTTTCAAGGGAGGCAGTCTCTGGGTCAGTGCTGTGAAAGCACTATTTTTTCTGTCTAAAGTCCTGACAGATGGACATGAGTGTAGGATGAGATGGCAAAGTGATGAAAAGCAGACAGATAAGAAAAGTAAAGGATAAAAAATAAGAAAAGGATAACAAGGACAAGTGAATATGTGAATGAAAAGGAACATTTAGTCAGGAGAGAGAGACCTGTAGTCCTTTGAGATCATAACTTACAAAGACCTGTGTGTATTTTGCCTCTGAAATGGTTACACTACACAAACACCTTCCATATAATTCAGGAAAAAGGAACCATGAGATTTTGATGAGTTTTGCATATCCTTAGATAGCTGGCAGCTTTATGGATGCTTTCTTAAACTCAGTTGTGCTTTCTCTTCTTTTGCCTCTCCATTTGTAATCATTTCCCACCTTTGAAAGGTTATCAGAGGTGACTATTTATGTTAGGGTAAAGGAGATTTCACGTATTATCAATATGGGTTTTAGTTGGCATTAAAGGGAGAACTATTAATAACAAATTTTCTTAACATTACTTCACTGAGGCTACTTCTCTAGGAAGAATTACATATGTCACCATCTTCTGTTAATTATTAAAACATAATCTAGGAAAATATTTTCAGAATTTCTTACACAGACTTTCAGTACATACTCAGCAAAATGCATAAAAACAAGGTTTGAGTGACCCTTGGAATAGTAAAATAATAAATTTAGAATTACACTTTTTATGATAAGTGAAAGTATTAGTCACTTAGTCCTGTCTGACTGTTTGCAACCCCATGGGCTATAGCCCACCAGCCTCCTCTAATCATGGGATTCTCCAGGCAAGAATACTGGAGTGGGCAGCCATTCCCTTCTCCAGGTGATCTTCCCCACTCAGGGATCAAAGTTGGGTCTTCTGCATTTCAAGCAAATTCTTTACCATCTGAGCCACCAGGGAAACCCATACTTTTTATTACTATGATGAAATAAAGTGATACTGAACGCACTTCTATACCTTTCAAACAGAATTTGAAGTTAGGAATTTGCTCTACCTGAGTTCTGTAAAAAATAATAATAATTCATTTTAGGTATAAGGAGATAAATCTTTTCAAATACCACATAAGGAATCTTTCCAAAAGGAGTAGATAGATATAGGTGATACTTTTCTTCTTTGTATTTNCACAGCTTACCTTGAACTCCTTCTCTATGTTGGCCAGCTTGGCCAGCTCGTTGCTGAGCTCCAGGGCAGTGAGCACAGGGTCCTCGCTAGACAAGGACAGATAAGCTGGACTGGCCAGCCCCTTGTAGGCATTGATCCTTGAGCGCGAGTGGCTGAAAGAGTCGTGCCTCTGCTTCTCCGTGCAGTCCCCGCACTTGCAGAAATAGTCATGCGGCCGCTCGATCCTGGCGCCCTTCATCAGCAGCATATGCACCACCTCGTACTTCTGGCAGTGCGCCGCCAGGATGATGGGGGTGATGTCCGGGGAGAAGCGTGTGCCGTCCTCGTCGTAAGCGTAGAAGTCGTCGTCCTGCAGCTCCTGCTCGCAGGGGCTCAGGGTTAGGCGCTTGCTGGCCGCGAACCCGGGGTGGTTGAGGATGGCCTCCACGATGCGCACGTAGCCCTTGCTGATGGCGAGCAGCAGGGCGTCGCCGATGCGTGCCAAGTTCTCCTTCTTGAGCAGCAGCTCGGTCACCTCCAGGTGCTCATTGCCCACCGCCAGCTGCAGCGCGTTCTGGCCCATGTAGTCCACGCAGTTGACGTTCAGCGTCTTGGACTCCTCCAGCATCTTGCGCACCACCGGGATGTTGCCATACTCGGCGGCGTCGAGGAAGCGCTCCTCCTCCGCAGTGAGGCTGGTACCCCGGTCGTTGAACATGAAGGCCGGTCCCCGGACGGCTTGGCGCCGGCCCTTCTCCCGCATCACCGTCTTGCGCCTCAGGGATGGGCTTTCCTCCATTGACCTAATCAGCAGCAGCAACAACAACAAAATCACATCGCGCCATTTCCGGAGTACAGGTCACACACACGGCAGGTCTGTGGCCTGAGGACAGCCAGGTTAGATGGTAAGACTCGCCTGAAGTTTACACCTGCACCTAATAAGGGCTGCTAGAACCCAGAAAGCAGAAAACCTTCAGAACAAGAGCTCTTGTTCCGCAGAGCAACCATCACCAACCTTTTTGGCACCAGGGACCCGTTTTGTGGGAGGCAATTTTTCCACCAGGGTGGAGGCGATGGTTTCTGGATAATTCAAGCACATTACATCCATTGGGCACTTTACTGCTCACTTAATGCCCTGGCTGATCTGACCCGAGATTGGGGACCCCTGCCATAGAGAATGACATTCATAAAGAATAATAACCTAAGCGATTTCCAGGTCTCCGTTNCCAGGGTGGAGGCGATGGTTTCTGGATAATTCAAGCACATTACATCCATTGGGCACTTTACTGCTCACTTAATGCCCTGGCTGATCTGACCCGAGATTGGGGACCCCTGCCATAGAGAATGACATTCATAAAGAATAATAACCTAAGCGATTTCCAGGTCTCCGTTTGTGACCCTGGTAAAGACAGGACTCATCATACCTGTGGGAATAAAGTTAATCGCTGCTTTAAAAAGTCTTGAAAATAGAGGCAAACAGGTACTTGGCACCAAAGCACTAGGCTTGAAGGCTAAAGATATTAAATTTTTCAAGAATTAGGCCAGAACAATCCTCTCAAGTCATTGCATATTTTTAACTAAATAAGATCATTGGCACACACGCACAAAGTCCAGTATTTAGGCCAAGTACTATCTTTCAGGATCTTAGATTTTCTATCTTTTCTATTACAGGCATCCCAACCTACTCCCCCACCCTCCAAAAAACTTAACAAAATTCCTTTTTTTTTTTCAGTGACACAGACAAGATTTAGCAATTATAAAATGAGAATTCAGTCTAGATTTATTTTTTGAAAATTATTGTGCCTTTGTAATAGGAGTTGTTTAATGTTTATGTAGGTCTCTTTGAACTAAAAGGATATATTGTATGATTTATGGTTTAAAAAATCACAAGTAGTACTTTATGAATAAGGCAGTGTTAGTCACTCAGTTGTATCCAACTCTTTGCTACCCCAGGAGCCCACCAGGCTCCTCTGTCCATGAAATTCTCCAGACAAGAATACTGGAGTGGGCAGCCATTCCTTTCTCCAGGGAATCTTTCCCAACCCAGAGACTGAACCCGTCTCCTGCATTGCAGTCAGATTCTTTACCATCTGAGCCACCAGGAATAAAGCAACAGGGCACCAATTGTGTATCCAGAACAACGTGCACTGAGATCCTAACACCTACCATGTTAGTTAAGATTTAGCTGCATTATAAAAGTCATGTCATTAATTGATGTGTACAGCAATTTGACTTCATTTTTTAATTTCTGTGATGCTGGGTAAATAATTTCATTTCCTTGTGCTCCCTTACCCCAGATATAAAATGGAAATTTATAAAAGGCTCCCGATTTTCATCAAGAGCTCATGAATAAAAAGCATATAGGGAAGTTCTGAGTCTCTAAAAATGATGCGAAACAAGCAGTATAATTTTTAACATTGTGATTATTTTTAATATTTCAACGGCTATTGTTATAAGTCCATACCTGCACCTTAACCCAGTTCTAACATTCTTACTGTTTGAAATGATTAAGGTAACTTCATTTAAAAAAGTCTGTGATTTTTGTCTTCTGTATGAATTAAAGGTACCAGTTAAACTCTTTTCACATCACTGACCTTTGAATAAGAACAAATAAGAGTTACAAGTTAAAAGTGAATAGCTGGGGGGAAAATGCTTTCCTTGTGTAATACATATTCCAGAAATACCTTCTACCCATTAGCATTCACATAGTCAGGGGTTGAAAACTAACTTGAGAAGACATTGGCCTCTCTCAGGGTCTGGAAATGGACGTTAAGGAGCATCTCTAGCTGGTGAATTCAGAGATGGGTACCAGCATTCACTCAGTTCTTAGCTCTGTGGGCCTCAAACTAAGAAAGGAGCACTGAAGCTGCTGGCAGAGACTTCTTGATAGAGACCAAGGAAATGTGGCCAGGCAAACCTACAGAAGTAAAGAAACCAAAGATGTTCCTGGATAAGCTTGTAAACTTGTCCAAGGGGAGGGGGTGCTGTGACTGACCCCTTGTTCTAACTGCTCAACTAGTGTCAGGTGGTTAACTTTAGAAAACTAAATACATACACAATCATATATACACACATACACATGTACCCATACACACACCTGTTTGTGGGCGTTTCTAGAAAGCAATACAAGAAGCCTTTCATTGTATTTATACCTGGGGCTCTGGGGAGTAGAACTACAGAGGAACAGGAGAAGGGAGAGTTTACTTTTAACTTATACCCTTTTACACATTTTGAATAGTTTTAACCATAGTTGAATATTTTTATTAAAAATAAAACTTATGCTTAAATTTAAAAATATCTTCGTCCCTTAGTTGACAAAATTTTTAAAAATATAAGTACATACCAGCAATCATTATATTATAATGCTTCGGAAGCTAAATAAATGCCATAAGTTTTTGTTGTTCAGTCCCTAAATCTACAGTGTCTGACTCTTTGTCATCCCATGGGCTGCAGCGCACCAGGCTCCTCTGTCCATGGGACTTCCCAGGCAAGAATACTGGAGTGGGTTGCCATTTCCTTCTCCAGGAGATCTTCCTGATCCAGGGATCGAACCCACATCTCCTGCATTGGCAGGTGGGCTCTTTACCACTGACCCACGAGGGTAGCCCAAATGCTGTATGTTTGACCACTATTAGTAGGTGTGATGTGTAAGAATAGTGGAGTGAGGTGTGTAAACTCTGTGGTGTGTGTGGGAAATCAATATTTTACTATTAAACTGGCACTCTTCAAATGGCTAGAATTTCCATCTTGTATAAATGATGAATTTTGTGCTTACTATTGATAATATATTGACATTATTCATGAGTACAGAATATATATGCAGAATATGTTAAGTCGGTGGAATTCCAATCTATCCCAGATGGCTTATCTTTGGGGAAATAAACTCATTATTAAAGTGTCACAGCTAACTAGAATGGGGATTTTTACCTAATGATTGCTACCCACAAAAAGAATCACTCATAACACCCTATCTTTCCTCCCCAAAGACAGTGACCTGAAAATACCAGAAAATGCTCTTTCAAAATTTTTTTCTTTGCATTTCTTAGTGAAGTTTTTTTCTTAGTATCTCTTCTTCTTTTGGAACCTATACCTCTGTATTGTGCATTTAAGCCAAAATGTGGGGTTTTAATACTGTACAACACAAGTCACATGAGTCATTTTGATTTTGTCTTTAAAAGATTCTAACACTGAGTTAAGTGTGAAGTAAGATTTTTCAGCTGGAACAAATTATACTGCTATTTCAAAATAAAAGTACTGACAATGCTACTTGTTTTCATTTGTGAATCCACATAAGAAATATCTTTTAAACGTTTCCTTACCCTATTAAAATATGCTTCATTAATCCAGACTAATAAAATGGTATGAGTCATAATCAATTCCCCCACAATGTATAAACATGGCCCAAATCTCAGATGGTCTTGACAAAGCATCTCCTCCAGGATGAGAAGTAAAGAAGGGATAAGGGTGAATGGGAGAGGATGTCTAACTTTAGTAATGCTAACAATAAAATCATTTTGCCAGACATGTTTTTACCTTTAAATCCCCCTGCAATGGACTGACTCATCTAGCACCGTAAGGGTACATTGGATAGGGCCTTCCCTCTGGTAAGAGCTTCGGAGAACCACTGACCTAAATCAATTGCCCTACAAGTACCAGGTGCAATTTCCTTCATAGCTGATACAGATGGCTGGTAACATTAGATTGCTATGGACTGAACTGTGTGCCCCTACACATCCACTTGTTGAAGATGTAACCCCCAATGCAGGCTTCCCTGGTGGCTCAGTGTCTGAACCTTCCTGCCAATGCAGGAGATGATTCTTGAGTTGAGAAGATCCCCTAAAAAAGGAAATGTCAACCCACTCAAGTATTCTTGCCTGGGAAATCCCATGGACAGAAGAGCCTGGCAGGCTACCGTCCATGGGGTTGCAAAGAGTTGGACACAACTTAGTGACTGCTGCTGCTAAGTCGCTTCAGTTGTGTTCGACTCTGTGCGACCCCATGGACGGCAGCCTACCAGGCTCCTCCGTCCATGGGATTTTCCAGGCAAGAGTACTGGAGTGCCATTGCCTTCTCCGCAACTTAGCGACTAAACAACAACAAAACTCCCAGTATGGTATCTGGAGACTAGGTCTTTGGGAGGTGATCTGGGATAAGGCTATGAACACAGAACCCTCACGGTGGAATCAGTGCCCTAAGGAAATAGAGAGTTTGCTTCCGGCTTCACTCTCTCCTTGTGAGGACACGAGAGATGGCAGCCATCTGCAAGAACCTGACCATACTGGTACCATGATCTCAGACTTCTGGCTTCCAGAACTGTGAGAAAATAGATTTGTGTTGTTTAAGCCACCCACTCTGTGGTACTGTTATGATGGCCTAAGCTGAGTAAGACACTGACCATGTATCTTAAGGCAAAAAGATTTATTTTCATGGTTTGTGAAACAAACTTTGGGCTCTTAGTAATTGTCTAAACACTCAAGCAGATGAAAAGTTCTTCCTAAGAAGTATTTTTCCACACCCAAAGATAATCTTTTGCTCCATTCTGTTCAGCGGCAAAAACAGAAGCAACTCAGTTTTCACAACTTTGTCATCCACTGTTCTGATTTATAATGGCGGGACGTGAAGCCCACCTACCTAAGATTACTTGGAGAACCTATTAAAATTCAGACTTCTGGATTCCATTCAAGATAAACTAAGTCAGAATCTCTCAGGGGTGGGGCCCTGCAATATGGGTGGAGGCTGGAATATGTATATTAAATGAGCATCCTTTGCAATTCCTATACACACTGAAGGTTGGAAATGTCCAGTAGGAAAACAACATAGCTATCCTGGATCAGCGATCCCAGATGAGGAGGCCTGTAAAAACTTGTCACACGAGTCCTGCCAAAAGCCAAGTTGGAATAACATGTTTGAGCAGTCCCAGGTAAGGGAGAATAGCCTTACATTCATTTAGATTCTCTGTCCTTTATTACCACTTAAAACCTGATCTTCCTGTACCAGATCCTTCCTTCCAGTTCTCATTGACAACACTAGCCTCTAGATCTTAAACGCATCATGGCTGGATAATTACAACAGCTTTCCAGCAGAGATGGCATAAGAGAAGGCCACTGAACTTGACTGAGTACCTGGGGCATGTCTTTCATGCACTATCATCTTTACTTCCCCTAACATTGCTATGAAGCAGCTATTATTTTTCCCTGTTTCATAAATAACAAAACATATTAAAGAGTTCAAAAGAAATTGGGCTCAAAAGAAATTGGCCAAGGTAATACAGAGAGTAAAATCCAAGACTGGGATCCAACAGGCTCCATCTGACTCCTGTTCTCTCTCTTCTGCTGCTTCTGATTTCCTCTTTGTACCCCACAGCCACCCCCAGTAGCTGGTGCTGCTTCAATTCTGCTTTTACCATCACACTTCTCTTAAAAACAAAACATAAGAACAAACGAGGTCCTCCACCTGGTTTTCCAGGATGTTGACAGCCTGCCCCACTCTCCCTAACCGACCTTCTTTTCCTTGCTCCTCAGATTCCTTCTTCACTGTTCTACAAACATATTATATTGCTTATTTCTATACTATCAAGGGTAGTAAGCATATTATTCTGCTTATTTTGGTTCTATCAATGGTATTTCTATACCATCAAGGATATTTTTTGAAAAATTAGCAAAGTGTTTTTCTCTTTTGCAAGATCTTTTTACAAGATCTTGGCCCTGGTTAACTTGGGACATCTTGCTCCAGCCTTGGAAGTAAAATGTGGAGTATAGAGTTGGGTGAGTTTAGGGGAAAATAAGATAAACTTTAGAGGAGGAGTGCACACAGACAGAGTAAGGTTATTATTATTTTTATTATTTTTTTTTGCAAGAAAAAGGAGATTTTTCAAGCAGAATCTGGGAAAAAGGAAATTGTCTTGAGGAAGGATTTGCTTAGCTCCTTTATGTCTCTAATTAATTCTGACAGAACCTGATCCCTTGATCGCTCTCATCAGATAGACAGGATAGTTCTCCCACTTTTAACAGTAAAGCCACGATGCTTACTGTCCTGGGAGAAGAAAGAAATAACAGAAAGGAAGTCAGAGCCAAGATGTGGTCCAATAAAGTGAGGAACCACTGAGGAGGCGGGGGAGTGGCGTGGGGCTGTGATTCTTGACCCACTTGTTTGAGCTGGAGATCAGAACAGTCCTGCCTGGTTACATAGGGCATGGTTTGGGCTTTCTCAAGCCACCCTCAGCTCCCATGTAGTTTGGACCCTGCAATGAGGGCCAGGGAGCCTGCACCAAGACTAGAAATGACCGCTGGTGCTTTAAGACAATGCTGCAGCTGTTATAAGAGCTCTGTAGCCCCAGGAGCTGAGCTGAAACCACATACGCCAGAGAGCACGTTCAGCAGGCAAAGGCGAGTCAGCCAAGATCAAGTCACTGCCACTGATACAGCAGCACCCAAACAGATAATGAACACTGCCTAGAGACCAAAAGTCAGAGAATCCCACCCTTTTGCCCCTCCAAGGGACAAATAAACTCCCCTCCCCCAAAGGCCAGATGCTACTGAGAAGAGCAGGGGAAGTAGCGGCTTTCCAAGAACATGAGCAATCTTACCCAAGTAAACAAACTTACTTTATAGAATCAAACTAAGATGAATGAAACTGGCCTCATAGCATCTCTCCTGAGTGCCCTGAACCAGGGATGGTCATCCAGACCAGAAAGAGACTGCAAGGAGACTGCAGGGAGGAATCCATAGGCAAAGGTCCCTTAGACACCAGCTCACAGCCAGGAAGATGTCCTAGTTGACTACATCCCTGTGATAATGTAGGCCAAGCCCTCCCTTCTTATTAACTTACATAATTGCTTAATTAACTGCTTAATTTATTGATTGCTTAATTCACTTGTTGAATGAGAATACGTGCCTGTTTGGCAAGCAAAAAACAAAACAGAATTTGAAAAACTAATTTAACCCATAGAGTGAATATTTGGTCACCTTCTTTCTCCCCTCGTCAGCAGATGGGATGCTCAGAGGAAAGGCCTGTTCTGCGAGCTACATGTCTCTGCCCATCCAAGTTGTTCTGCTGTCTGGTTCCTGTTACACTTGCCTCTGGGGTGTTCCTTTTCTTTCCATCCTGGGCATACTCTTATTTTGGCCCTTCACCAATTCAAATCCCTCCTATCTTCTGCGGTCCAGCTTGCATCACACCTCTGAAAACAGAGGGTAAAACTTCACAGGATTAATAACTAGACTTTGGAACCTTCCTGAAACTATTCTGGACCATTTCAGCCTGACCATTTGTACTACTGCTAATCTGCCCATAAACCTATACATTTTTTTCCCCTCTCCTTGATTTTGTCTCCTGTGATATTCATACCTAAGTTTGATTCAGAATAAATGCCCTATACTTCCTAATTTTTCACACTTCTTAGCCACCTCTATAGTGCCTGATATAGCACAATACATTTTCAAAAATACCTGTCAGCTGATGCTAATTCTACAGATAAAGTGACTCACTCGGAATGTTGGCTTCCTTAAGGTCACTGAAAGAAAGACAAACGAGAGTTCAGAGGTTCTCTCAGTAGTGTTTCTCTACTTTACCATGCTGTCTCTAGGGAACAAGAAAAAATAACAAGTTACAAATCAAAATAGCACTATTAAAACACATGCTTAGGAACTTTCCTGGCAGTCCAGTGGTTAAGACTTTGCCTTCCAAAGCAAGGGGTGTGGGTCTGATCCCTGGTTATGGAGTTAAGATCCCAAGTGCCTTGTGGTCTAACCCTCT
Source organism: Neotragus moschatus (assembly GCA_006410615.1). Classification (NCBI taxonomy): domain Eukaryota; kingdom Metazoa; phylum Chordata; class Mammalia; order Artiodactyla; family Bovidae; genus Neotragus; species Neotragus moschatus. The sequence goes on from SJYA01002420.1 coordinate 206,615, forward strand.
GCACCCCGCAAACCCATAAAAACCAGAAAAAATACTGTAACAAACTCAATAAAGATTTAAAAAATGGTCTACATCCCCCCCCAAAAAAATTCTTAGAAAAGTATGTGCTTAGCTTATGTGTTGGAAAACTTTGGTTCTATGAAAACATTTTCTAAAATGGCTCTTCGGATTTAATTAAAAATTCTTTAGCACTCAGCAACAAATGACCACTAGTAAAGAAGTCACCTCAAACCTTTTATTTAAATAATGTTAAGAATTAACCAGCTACTCAATCCATCTAGCAAAGTAAACACCACCACCAATGTGAGCTAAGGCAGTAAGAGTAACAGTCAAATTGCTTTAACTCTTTAGTTCACCACAATGAAGAAGCAGAATGTGCCCACCGGCTAGGTTCCAGTCTGTCCTTCTGTGAAGGGCAAAAAAAAAAGCAGAAGGAGCTTTGGAAGATAAATAGTGAGAAAAGCACAGAGGAAGGGGGACATGTGTTAGACAGCAAGCACCATGTTAGTTCTCGTATTGGGGATGGTGATAATTGCAAGTAGTAATGAAGGTGGGAAGCAGCAGGCACTAACGAAGGACAAGACAGTCAGAGATGAAAAGTCAAAAAATAGACAAACCCCACAGTCCCCCTGGCACACGGCACCTGTCAATCAATGCAGCTGCCCCTGGAGATATCTGACAGCTACACTCTATGCCTACATGTGAGTGTGTCTGGAAAAAGGAAAAGGCATCTAACAGCCTCGATAATGTCATCAAAAACAAAGCGTCTTGAAAATCTCTTACTCTGTGTATTGAGGAGGCGAAGAAGTAGAGGGGGGGACGCTCTGAACTTGAGTAGCCCCAAGGGCACCAGCGTGCAAGGCTGGAGGAAGGGGGCCCAGTCAGCTCGACCGTCTCATGTAGGGGGACGGCAGTGTGGGTGCTGCCATGCCCACACCACCTCCTGCTCAGCCTGCACCTACCGACACCAGGTGCGGCTCAGCAGCTCGTTGTCCTGGAAGCAACCAAACCAGCAAGATGAGGCCCTCCATTTCAGAAACAGGAAAGCATCACTTCCAAGTCTAAGGGCTCCCACCCCAGAGAACAGTTAACATGTAGAGAGTCCAGCACTTTCAAGTCGGGAGAGATATTTGAGTCTCCACAGTAATTAATCCCTGAGAGTTTCTGTTAGCCAGTGTTATCTTCAGAATTCTCCATGTATCATTTTAATAAATCTGTTAGACATCTGACTAATTTTGGTACATGTCCTAGGGACTAAGTCAGAGACAAGAAGCTTTGTTGGAGGGAAGCTCCTCTCTCTGTTCTTCATCACTTTTCCTGTCCTTTCAGGAAAGCTCCCTGTCCTCTCAAGGGTCTCTGACCCTTGAGCAGCTGAGACCAGAAAAGAGAAAAAAACATTTAAGAGTGTGCTCCTCCCTCTAATGGTCCACTGGGAGCAGAGATAAGGACCCCTAACCACTGCCTGCAGGAGTTCTTGGTGATTCTTCTTAAACATATGTGCCCCCCAAAACATTCAAGTAAATGCCTTCTAGAACTTAGATGTTTCTATTTCCAGGAACCACATTTTGTGTGTAACTCCACAGACTATTGAGTTGCTTTATGACTGTCTGCTTTCGTGCCGGTCTCCTCAACAGTAACTGTAACATATTAATGATTCAGGAGAAAAACCGTCTCTGTATTTCTGTAGGCCTGGCTGTTAGTACATGACTGATGAATATCTATCTGTTGGAGACATAGATAGATGTGTGCTTAAATCAGTATTTAAGACTGAAGGCTTTGAAAGTGGACATTCTTCAGATTAAAGGATACCCTTGGTCACATGAAATAATGGGTGGAAGCAGTGGTGGAAGGGAATTTGGAGTAACTCTTCTATAAAAAAGAACATTGTGAAAACTTTAACATAAATTAATTATAAGGAATTAAAGTAATATAAACAATCATTCTTCTTTAAAAGCAGACTTTTGCTTAATCACACTTAATTCTTAATTACACTGCAAAAAGTAACTGATGACTCTTATAGCTCTTGATTTCAGTCTTACATAAAGTTATGTTTTGTCAGGATAATCTGAGGGCAAACAGAGGATGCATCTTAGAATTAATGAGCTCTTATAGTTAGTAATTAAGCTTATCTTCAAAACCAAACTCATTAATTAACCTCAGTATTTTCTAAGACAAATTATTATTATTTCAGGAAAATTAGTGACAATGAAATTAGACGTGAAATACAAATTCAGTCTATAACTGAACAAGAATTGAGACAATAATGAACTCAGTAATAAAATAAAAAACCTCTACTGACCCAAGAGAAGTTCATATTTGTCTGTTTATATTAGTCACTATCAGTTATATATATATAAACCTCTAATGTTATTAAAAACAAAAAGATCTTGTTTTCTACCATTATCATCCATATCCGAAGTCAAAAGTCTGAGGCTTTTAGATTTTTGCTCCCATCTCATCACCCTGAGATCTAGTTTTCAACAGAGAATCCATATACATCACTCCTATTTGACAAAATGCATACAGAAATGCAAAACTGGTGTAAAATATTTAGTACTGTCATGCACTTTCCTCAACAGGTCATGTACCTGTGGACATTTAATTCTCATTTTTTAAAAAAGGTTTTTTCTAGGACTAAATTCATACTGTCACCTATTATTTGAATAGTGCAAAGAAAAGGGAGGTTTTTTTTTGAACAGGGACATTTTTTTGACTAGAAAAGTATAGACAAATATCCCCAACATAGATGCTAAATTAAAAAAAAAAAAAAAAGCTATAACAATCCTAATTAATCTCATAAAGTGACTTCTGAGCCCTTATGCATAAGTGTGAAGTTGGCAGCCATAGTTCCCAACTTTGGACCTTCTGTCTGGGGCCAGATTTCTCTGTGTACACCCTCCACAGGCCACTCATCTGGTTCCCCTGCCAGACTGATTCTGTAGTGTTGACTGCCTGATGAAGGCAATCTCAGCCCTGAGCCACGAAGTTGAAAGCATACCTTCCTATCTAGAGCAAGAGCTCTGCAAAAAGAAGTGTTTTCCTCCCATTACATTTCCTGTGAAGTTTTATAAGGAGAAAACATGAATAGACAGACATTTGCTACCCTAGCACAGTAATGAAAAATTCCTAAAGTTCTAACCTAGTGTTCAGATGATTCCAGGATCCTTTCACCTCCTTGATTAAGAAAAGAGAACACTATCAATGATATTTGGCAGGGGGTCAACTGTTTCTTGAGATATTCTTTTCTCCTCTCTCCCTGCCCCTGACCCATTCTAAATTCTCCTACTTAGCTTACAAACTTTCTCCAGTTGATCTGCCATCAGTAGTCAAATTGAAATGATGAATNAGAAAAGAGAACACTATCAATGATATTTGGCAGGGGGTCAACTGTTTCTTGAGATATTCTTTTCTCCTCTCTCCCTGCCCCTGCCCCATTCTAAATTCTCCTACTTAGCTTACAAACTTTCTCCAGTTGATCTGCCATCAGTAGTCAAATTGAAATGATGAATTAATTGAATGTCATAAATGAGTTAATACTTAATTTCCTGTGTTGCTCCTCCTAGGAGTAAATGCATCTCAGATTTCTCTGAGGAAGAGAGAAATGCTTAACCCACACAAACCCACGGTGTAAACAATACAGTAAAGGGAACCGGAGATTTCAAAAGGCCGGGGACTGCTGTGAATTCAATGTTAACCTTCAGTTTCAGTTTTCCACCTTGTGTAAGAAGATACCGGACTAGATGAAATCCTTTTTGACTCAGACATTCTTTTCTTCTTCAAAACACTGTACATCAGTTAAATTTGGGAAGTGTGGTTCTAAGATGATTTCAGGTGGAGCGCTTCAGATGATTGACAAAATCACACTATAAAGGTTACTGTCTACTCCATTTGTCTAACAAGATCAGTCATAATTAATCTTAAAAATTAATTAACCTTCCTTCTTCCATCTTGGTCCTGTTAGTAATTCTGTCTTCACTTAGGCTTAAAATGAACACCTAAAACACAATTGTAGGGATATTTGCTTTCAAGATGATGGAATAAAGGCCTTTCTCACCCCTTCACCTCTTGAAAATTACCCCCCTAAACAACACAGATAACAAAAAACACAAATTTCATCTTCCATGAAATCAGAAGTACTACAGTATATGAAAAAGACATAAGCCAGAAAAATGGTGAGTGATTTGACAGAGAGAAGGAAGGTCCAACCAGAGTGCTTGTAACAAAAAGCAAGCTGGTCCACCCAATACCGGAAAAAGCCTTGGAAACTAAAGGCAAAAGAAATCCCACAGAGACAAGGCAGGAGCCTAAAATGGAGGAATGAGCTAAAATTTTGTATAAGCGGTACATAGTAACCCTGCCCCTAGACTGCTGACCTTCAATTGATATGATTAAGTGACAATCCTCCCACATCCTCATAAGAAATATAAGATATCAAATCTCTGGAGAAACAGTAACAGAGATTCTCTAAATGTGGAGATACCAGGCCCAGGGGAGGCTAGGACACAAGAATAGGGGGATCCCTGGCCAATTCTAGAATATTCACAGCCACGTTTATTATCTCCTAATCCTTTTTCCCTTGAGAAAATTTTTTAAAAAAGAAATATTTCATCTCTGAAATAAAACAGAATGCTATAACAAAGAAATACTCATTAGACAAAAAGAGCTCTTAGAGATCAAAAATAGATAAAATGGGAAAAAAAAGTGAAAGTTGGGAAATATAATCAAGGAAATATCTCACAAAGAACAGAAAAGACAATCACTGGAAAATATGGTAGAAGAGATACAAAAACTAGGGGATCAGTCCAGGAGATCCAAAATCCAAATAACAGAAATTCCAGAAAGAAAGAAGAAATAGGAAAATAGTGCAGAGGAATAATAAAAGGAATAACAGAAGAAAACCTCTCCAAACCAAAGGGCATAATATCCAAATACTGAAAGGGTTCATCAATGAAGCATTCACTGAATTAAAAAAGACTCGTATCAAGGCATCGTTCAGACATTTCAGAACAGCATTAATGAAGAGCTCAATCTAAAAGCTTCCTGATGGGACAAAAAAAAAAGGATTAGAAACGACAAACAAACCAAGTCAGAGGGTTTTAGAAGGGACGTCTCCAGAAAAACACACAGAGACTAAAGGATTTAGCTGAAGAGGAAAGAACAAGATAGAAAAAAATATGCCAAGAAAAACAACTAATTATAAAAGAAATGTAATTATACTAGACTACTTGACTCTGCAGTGAATAATAATTACATGATGATAATAATGACTTATTAACCACAGATTGTGATAAATCATGTGATGGAGGATGGGGGCCAGTAAAAGTTCTAAGTGAATGAAATTTTCACCTGAGAATACTGACGCTATCTAAAACACATGGATAACAAGAATGCAATACAGAGTTGTATGTGTAATCAAATGGAGGGGACAGGAAGAAAAAAGGAAAAAAAACAGGGAACTGTCATGGGCTTGCTGTTGATCTTATAAGCCATTTTTTTTTTTTTTTAGCATTAAGTTTTAAAACTGTATTCGTGCATTACTTTGATATTATACAAAAATAATTTTGGACTTCCCAGGGGGCGCTAGTGGAGATACAAGAGAGGGGAGTTTGATCCCTGCATCAGGAAGATACCCTGGAGAAGGAAATGGCAACCACTCCAGTTTTTTTGCCTAGAGAATCCCACGGACAGAGGAGCCTGGCTGGCAGTCCACAGGGTCACAAAGAGTCTGACACGTCTGAAGTGAAGTAAGCAAGCAAGCAAAAATAATTTACAAAAAAAAAAAAAAAAAAAACAGCAAAATGACTCTATATTGTACATAGTGAAATTACCACTCTATGGGATAAACTAAAAATACAACTCAAAATTTCAAATTATTAAAGGTCTCAAGTCTAATATTCATTGGAAGGACTGATACTTGAAACTGAAGCTCCAATACTTTGGCTACCTGATGCGAAGAGCCAACTCACTGGAAAAGACGCTGATGCTGGCAAAGATTAAAGGCAGGAGATGGGTATCACAGAGAATCTGAGATGGTTGGATGGCATCACTGACTCAATGGACATTAGTCTGAGCAAGCTCCAGGAAGCCTGGCATGCTACAGCCCACAGGGCCACAAAGAGTCAGACATGACTGACTGACTGAACAACAACAAATCTAATGTCGTGCTGTGCTGTTCTTGAATATTACAACTGAAGAGAAACCTGCCTCTTCCTTAACAATGCTAGTCCAACTTTGGTCCTTAAAGTCCAAATTTCTCTGGAGATTCTCCAGTGACTTGGCAAATCTCTGATTTCCACTGCAGTGGTGGGAAGGACATTCTACTTCCAGTCAGGAACCCAAGCCAACAGGTACAACATTGTTCTCAATCCCACAGCAAACCTAAGCCTAGGTTTAAAGATTGTCACAGGCCAGCACCACAGAAACTAACGTTCAGGTAGATAATCTGAGTTACAAGGCATTGTGTGATCATCTTCAGATCTCCTATCAGACAAAGCTGAGCATCAGACACTCTGGTACTTTTTAAATCTTCTAATCACTCTGTGGCTTTATTTTATATAATTTTCAAAACAAAAATTGCATATATTTATGGTGTATAATAATAGAATTTGATATACATACACAGTGGGCCCTTGAACAACATGGGTTTGAACTGCACAGGTCCATTTGTACACATTTTTTTTTAAAGTATATTGGAAAATGATTTGGAGATTTGTGACAATTTGAAAAAAGAAAATTCTGCTGAACTCTGTAGCTTGGAAATACTTAAAAAACTAAGAAAAAGTTCAGTATGTCATGAAAGCATAAGATGTATATAAATACTAGTCTATCCCTTAAGTAGGCTTAAGGTGAGTGACATTTAATTACGATATGCTTAAATAATTAAATAATATACTTTAAATATATTTAATAAAAATAATTTTAGTTTTGTTACTGCTTTATAACTCTGCTTTCAAAGGATTACATTATCATATAGTATGCCCCTGTCTCTCTCCCTTCTTCTCTTCCAGCTGGAGAAACTGCAACAGCCTATCATCACAGGTAAGTGGTTTAAAAAAAAAAATCATGTTTCCAATACTGTATTATGAAGATGGCACAGCAATATTGTATGCCATAAAAATTTTGCAATGGTTCATTCTTTAGCCGATAGGCTGGGCTACTGTGAAGCAGCCGTATCAATTATATTAGGCTACCCTAAAAGCAATCACATTGCTGCTTCTTTGTTATCAATGCAGGAATCATTACACCTGCAAATAAATATGAATTTTTTTCACATTATTTTTTCATTTTTGATATCCAGTGTTGGTAATACCTAGAACGTCTACAGTATTTTGTATCATATAAGACAACACTGTTGTAGGTACTGATAGATGATTAATTTTGTAAACAGACAACATAAGCATGGTGTCAATACATATAGTACAATACTGTAAATGTAAATTTTCCTTATGATTTAAAAAAATAATTTATTTTTAATTGAAGTATAATTGCTTTATAATCTTGTGTTTGTTTCTGCCATATAACAACATGAATCAGCCACAAATACACATATGTCCCCTTCCTCTTGAACCTCCCACCCACCTCCAACCCCATCTCAACTCTCCAGGTTACCACAAAGTGTCAGATTTGAGCTCCCTGGATCATACAGTAAATTTCCACTGGCTATCTAATTTTACACACGGTAATGTATATGTTTCAATGTTACTCTCTCAATTCGTCCCACCCTTTCCTTCCCCACCTGAGTCCACAAGGCTGTTCCCTATGTCTGTGGCTCCATTGCTGCCCTGCAAGTAGGTTTATCGGTACCACCTTTCTACTAAAAGATTCCATATATTTGCATTAATATACAATATTAGTCTTTCTCTGATTTATTTCACTCTGCATAATAGGCTCTTTCTTGATAACATCTTCTTGCTCGAACTCACTCTACTGAAGAATGTGTGCGTGTGTGTGCTCAGTGACTCAGTCACGTCCAACTTTGATGACCCCATGGACTGTAGCCCTCCAGACTCCTCTGTCCATGGAACTTTTCAGGCAAGAAATCTAGAGTGGGTTATCCGTTTCCTTCTCCAGGGGACCTTCCTGACCCAGGGATTGAACTCATCTCCTGCATTGTCAGGCAGATTTTTTACCACTGCAGCACCTATTGAAGAATACAATTATATAATAAAAAACATACAAAATATATGTATTTTGTACACATAAACAATGTCTATGTTATCTGCAGGGCTCTGGTCAACAGTAGATTGTACTAAGTTTCAGGGGGAGTCAAAAGTTATACGTGGATTTTAGACTGGGCAGGGCAGGAGGCTGGTGCTCCTAACCTCTGTGTTATTCAAGAGTCAACTGTACAATAGAGACATGATTACTACAGGCAAGGTAATTAACATATCTAGCTCCTCATATAGTTATCTTTGAGGTGTGTATTAATGAGAAACCCTGAAATCTACCCTCTTAGCAGACAGCCAAAGTACGGAAACAAAGTGTCATAGACTATGAATGGGAAAAGAAACAGTGGTATATATGCACGCAATGCAGTATTATTTCGCCTCCACAAAGGAGATGCTGCAATTTATGACATGGGTGAACCTGGAAGACATTAGGCTAAGTGAAATAAGCCAGGCACAGGAAAAAAAAAAAAAACTGCATGACCTCATTTATATGTGGAATCTTAGAAGTCAAATACATAGAAGCAGAGAGTACAACCATAGTTACCAAGGGCTGGAAGGTGGGAAAATTGGGGAGATGTTGGTCAAAGGGTACAAAGTTGCAGTTATGTAGGATGAATAAGCCTGGAGATCTTATGTAGAGTGTGGGAACAATACTCTCTAGAATACAGATGCTCTGTAATTGATTTACTAATTAATCTTTAGAAACTGACTTGACTTCACTATGTATCAATTTCCTCATCTGCCAAATGATAAAACCTGCTCTAAAGAGGTGTGATTCAAGTTAATTCATATAAATGACAGCCTGAGGTGTTACATAAATACAAATTACGGCTTTTATTATGAAAAAATTTTGGCAACATGTCTTCAAGAAAAACTAAACAGAATCTTTTCTTCTTTTTTTTAAGTATGTTCATTGCATTTTTTTTTTTTTTTTTTTTTTTTCCTAGCTGTTTGCAAGTCTTAGTTCCCAGACCAGGAATTTAACTAGGGCCACAGCAGTGAAAGCACTGAGTCCTAACCACTGGACCACCAAGGAATTCCCCATGTACAAAAAAGTGTAAAGTGTAAGGGATGAGTCTTCTAACTAAACATAGACTCACAAAGTTTCTCTCTCTCTCTCTCTCTCTCTCTTTTTTTTAATTGGCCAAGCTATTCAGCTTGTTCTCCAACTAGGTACCGAACACTGGCCCTTGACAGTAAATCCTAACCACTGGGCTGCTAAGTAATTCCCACAAAGTTTCTCTCTTGATTTATCAAGTGTTCGCCAACTGTGGGTCAATTCTTCCCTTTCCATTTTATTTTTAAACTTTTTATTTTATATTGGAGTATAGCTGATTAACAATAGCTATGATAGTTTCAGGTGGACAACAAAGGGCCTTAACCTTACTATTCTTCCCTTTTCCTGAAACTCTCTCTAGGCAGCCTTGCTTTTGTACCACCTGCTGCTTCATCTTTTTCTGTGTCTTTTGCTTGCTACTCTTTCTTTTTGCCCCTCTAAACAAAGAAATTTCCCTCAGAAAACTAACTCAGGCTTCCTTTGTTTTTCTCTTCACACTTTTTCCTTGGGCAATATCATGAATTTACACAACTTGAAAACAATTCCCATCAAACAGCAGACTCTCAAATTCTCTCAAGCTTTAAACTTGCATTCCTTTCTGTTTGACATGTATTTGAAAATTATCTGAAAAGTCAGATCATTTAGTTTCTTTTTTTTTTACAATGACATCATGATCTTATTCATCTACATCAAAATCACAATGTCACCTCTGACCCTGCTTTCTCTTTAAAAGGCTCAGTTCAGTTCAGTTCAGTCGCTCAGTTGTGTCCGACTCTGATAGGCAAATTCCCATAGATTCTTTCTGGGTATCCCCCTTTCTTATCTCTCCCCATTGCATCCCACCAGTCCCACACTATCACAGATCCTAACCTCAGCCTGTAGTTTTCTAAGGTATTTACTCACATTCTGCCAATTGCCACTTCAATCCATCCCCTTCTCAGAGTGACTTGGATCAAACCTTTGCTGCTCTGAAATAATCAATGACTCCCTATTGCCTCTTCTTGACATACAAGATCCTATACATTAATGCCCCAAACTAACACATCCAGCTAAATCTCACTGCTCTCTTACACATAATCTATGTTCCAATTAAACTTAATATTCCCTTAAACTTAATATTCCCTAGAAATGCCGGGCCCTTTGGAATAGGGGTGGAGTGGGGTGGGGTGCTTGAATTAACTGCCCACTCTCTTTCTGCCTCTGATCTTACTTATCTTTTCAGGCTCATAAAAGGTTTTCTTGATTTCTCCATAATCTTATATTGTTCATTTCCTCTTGGCACTTGACTCTGCAGAGCTCTCTCCTTGTATGTATGTATTTATGCACTTATTCTACTCTAATAGCATAATTATTTATGCCCAGCTTCATTTCCACCTCTCCCTTATGAGATTTTAAACTCCTTGAGTGCAGTAAAGTTGTCATACTCATCTTTGTGGCTTGCTGTACCTAGTCTGAACTTTGCACATGTAAATGTTTAAGGAATGTCTTCAGATTAAAACTCACAAGAACTGACTTCAAATGCTTTTGGAGTTCATTAAATATTTTTTAAACCTTTGAGACTGAATTAATCATGCAAACAGTATACTACTTGGTCCTAGGTTTGCAAACAATTGGGAAAAGGGAAGTCTTGGCTTGAATGAATGGCTCCATCAAGAATTTTATCAAAGGATAATTTAAAAAAAAACTCTTGCTAGTGATATAACAGATGACACTATTCCCCCGATTCAGTCTATTTAAAATTCCCCAATGGAATACTGGAGCATGGAGCAGTGAAATGAGCAAAAGGGTTATGTCAAGGAATCTTTTCGGTAAAAGTGGGATTCTACCCTCAGCATCCCTCTGTTAAATTCGGCTGTTCTATTCTGCCTACTGAAAATGACCCTGGGTCTTTGATAGACTGGATGCTGGTGCTACTGCTAAGTCACTTCAGTCGTGTCCGACTCTGTGTGACCCCATAGACAGCAGCCCACCAGGCTCTGCCGNTTTGGTTTAAAAGCGTAAGTGTCTACTCACCACCAGTGGAAGACAAGAGACTTGACTTTCGGACACTTATTCAGGTCTAACTAGGTATGGATTTAGGGAAGGGGAAGTCGGTCTCACTTAAACATTCTGCATGTGTAAAGGACATGTTTCTCCTTTGCTTTAAACCAGGCCCTTACTCCTCTACCCCATTTAGCTGTCCCTAATCTTCAGATGTAATTCCTTTATCTTGTAACTCAACTTAGGCAAAGTTTGCTTGCCTGCACGTGTGCCAGATCGCTTTAGTCATGTTTGACTCTTTGCGGCCCCGTGAACTGTGGCCTTTCAGTCTCTTCTGTCAATGGGATACTCCAAGCAAGAAAACTGGAGTGGGCTGCCCTCCTCCAGCGGATCTTCCTCGCCCAGGGTCTCTTAGGTCTCCTGAATTGGCAAGCGGGTTCTTTACCACTATTGCCACCTGGGAAGCCCAGGCAAAGAGTTAAGAGAATACAAAAAGAAAGAGAAATAGAAGAGAAGATTTATGAACTTTTCTACTTCTTTCTCTTTATATTCACCTGGAATAATTTATCTTGAAAATATGTGAAATATCCACATTCATGGGATACCCAGTGGACTCATTTTAGTGCAGATTTTGATTAAAAATTAAAATTATAAGATAGTCACATAGCAACATAAAACATAGCTAAATTATTAATATTTATAATATTATACTCAATAGAATGTCTTTAAGTACTTTAGGGATAGAGGAAATGTCTAAAAATTCATGAACTATGGATTTGAAATATATCTGAAAGAACATCTAGTCTGACCACCTTATAGTACTTGAATCCCTCTGTGCTGTCCTGACTAAATATTTGAACATATATATTAATGTCTTTATAATGTCAACAGTTTTATCCACTTGCCTCTGTAGAGCAATAGATCCTTTTTTTTTTTAGAGTGCAATAAATCCTTTCTTAGAGTTTCAGATGCTGGGGGAAATTGTGTAGCATACATCATTTTTTTTAAATTAATATATTTTTAATTGGAAGATAGTTGCTTTACAATATTGTGTTGGTTTCTGCTGTACAACAATGTGAATCAGTCATGGCTTTATATATATATCCCCTCCCTCCGGAGCCTCCCTCCCAACTCCCTATCCCACCCCTCTATGTCATCACAGATCACCAGGCTGGGCTTCCTGTGTTATACAGCAACTTCCCACTGTTTGTCTGTTTTACACATAATAGTGTATATATGTCAATGCTACTTTCTCAGTTTGTCCCACCCTAGCTTTCCCTGCTGTGTGCACAAGTCCATTCTCTACATCTGGGTCTCCATTCCTTCCATGCAATAGGTTGTGTGGTTTACATCTTAATCAATGAGTCAAGGGAGTCCCAGGTGGTGCTAGAGGTAAAGAACCCAGCTACCAATGCAGGAGACTTATAAGAGAGGCGGGTTTGATCCCTGGGTCAGGAAGATCCCCTGGAGAAGGAAATGGCAACCCACTCCAGTGTCTTGCCTGGAGAATCCCGTGGACAGAAGAGCCTTGTGGGCTATAGTCCAGGGGATTGCAAAGAGTCGGACATGACAGAAGCGACTTAGCACATGTGCCCCCAATGAGTCCAATCTGTGAGTAACTGCCCTTATAAGGAAGGTTGTTGAATCTCTTTGCAACAGAGTAAGTGTTCAAAGGAAGAGTTTTAAGTGGTGCCTATGAGGAGAAGGCAATGGCACCCCACTCCAGTACTCTTGCCTGAAAAATCCCATGGATGGAGGAGCCTGGTAGGCGGCAGTCCATGGGGTCGCTACAAGTCGGAAACAACTGAGCGACTTCACTTTCACTTATCACTTTCATGCACTGGAGAAGGAAATGGCAACCCACTCCAGCGTTCTTGCCTGGAGAATCCCAGGGACGAGGGATCCTGGTGGGCTGCCGTCTATGGAAGCACAGAGTCGGACATGACTGAAGTGACTTAGCAGCAGCATGAGGGTTCCTGGGAAGAAATGTTGTTCAGTACCACCTGCAACGACTAGAAAAGTCCAACTGGATATGTACAGTCAAATGGGGACAACTGAGTCTCCACTGAAAGTTTGGGCTTTTAAAATGTAAGCGTTGGATACAACCCGGTCTGAACTTCTTAGGATTATGAATTGGAGGTGGGAATGGAGAGCAATTATAGGATCTTTGTGTATGTGTGTGTGTGTGTGTGTGTGTGTGTGTGTGCTTAGTCACTCAACGTGTCTGACTCTTTGCAATCCCCTGGACTGTGGCCCACCAGGTTCCTCTGTCCATGGAATTTTCCAAGGAAGAATACTGGAGTGGGTTGCCATTTCCTACTCCAGGGGATCTTCCAGATTCAGGGATCAATCCCTGTAAGGATCTACATTATTGTAAACCAAAGAGAAGACAGATTATAGTTTCTGCATACACTAGATTTTGGTTTGACTATAGATCAGGAGAAATATAATTGGAAGTGAAAATCAATTGTAAATATAATTGAAAGTGAAAGCTTTGAAGCTTGGCTTAAATTTTATTTCTCCTGGAAAGGGAGCTTTGTTGGCAATCCTGTGAAGGTGCCACTTACTGCAGGGTCCAGGTACAATAACAAAAAAGCTGTTATCTGTATCAAACAATTCCTGCACACTAAAGTGTTCCTCATAAATGTCAGACATTAGTCTCAGCTACTAAACCGAAAAAAGGAGTCATTTCTTTGGGATGTTTTGTTTGTTTCATGTGGACTCTTTTCTCTGCTCAACTGTTTAGCTAACAGCTTCAAATTCTGAAATCCCAGGGGAGAGAGAGGCTTCTCACACATCCAAAAGAACATGGCAGGCTCCCAGACCGTAAATGGCTTCAATTTTCATGTAAAGCCAGCTTAGTGAATCATAGGTGGATTCTTACCAAAAATGCATTGATGGGCCTATGCCATCAATAACACCTTATTTAAAAATAATCAGCTTATCTTTGGCTAGATATATTGTGCATAGTGTAGCCAAAAATATTAGAACATCAACCAGGACACCTTTGGAGGTAACTCAGGAAAAACCCAATATCCACAAATGAACTGATTTCAGAAGGAATAATAAAAGCTTGTTATGTGGAGTGTTTAATGTGGAGTGAACCTCAATAGAATGATGAGTTTAAATTAAACCCTCAAGCAAAGAATAGTGAGATGTCCACCACTTAAAACCCTTCAAAGTCTCCTCATTGACTCCAGATAATGTCCTTTACTTAACACTTAAGACTCTTGATGATCTGGCCTTTGCCTATCTTTCTGGCCTTATTTTCTACCCTCCTCCCTTTGAGACTTTGTGTATGTGTTCCTTCTGCCTAGATTACATCCATTCAAAAAGGTTAATTAGCACCAATTATGTGTCCCTCCTTGAATGTCTGCCTGGCAAACTCTTTAGCTTTCAGAACTCAAAAGTCCCCTCCTCCTTGAAGTTTCATTCATCAAGGCAAGTTAATAACCATATTCTTACCCTTTTAAATAATGCCACCACTGTACTTTGCACACAATCTGGTGCAGACTTGTACACAACCTTGGTACAACCATACAGCAACTTCTTTTTGAGAGAGTAAAAAAAATTACACAAGTGAACATATTCTATTTTTTTTTTCATTTTAATTTTTATTGTTATTTTTTCATCTCAGGTGTACATGAGTTCCCAATCTTGAACCCCCCCCCCCACCTCCCACTCCACATCAACTCTCTGGATCATCCCGTGAACATATTCTAATTGTTAGAAGTTTTCGCCTTTTCAGAAATAACTATAGTTGACAGTTAGGGACATATTTTTTCCAAATTTTTTTCCATATACTTATACACCCGATAGGCAATTTAGTGTAATTATAAACACAGACCTTGGAGCCAAGGTGTTCAGGAGAAAATTCAAGCTCTATCCCATAACATTTGGGGGTTCTTGTGCAAATTACTTACACTGTCTGTGTCTGTTTCCTTATCTACAGAATAGTAATAATGATAATTCATAGCTGATTAAAGTTAATACATAAAGTACCTAGAACAGTGCCCTGCACATAGTATACTCTTTAAAGTGTTTGCTGTATATGTTATACAAGTATTGGTTTTTATGATTTTTTTTAAAATGATATAGAGGAAGTTATACTCTGCTTACTGTTCTGCAGCTTTTAACTTTGCTTAACTACCTACCCTATATTATAATATGCTGCTACTGCTAAGTCACGTCAGTCGTGTCCGACTCTGTGTGACCCCATAGACGGCAGCCCACCAGGCTCTCATTCCTGAGATTCTCCAGGCAAGAATATGGAGTGGGTTGCCATTTTCTTCTCCAGTGCATGAAAGTGAAAAGTGAAAGTGAAGTTGCTCAGTCGTGTCCAACTCTTCACGATGAATATACTATATACTGATGCTAGGAAAGACATAGGGCAGAAGGAGAAGTGGGCAACAGAGGATGAGATGGTTGGATGGCAACACCGACTCAATGGACATGAGTTTGAGCAAATTCCAGGAGATGGTGAATGACAGGGAAGCCTGGCTTGCTGCAGTCAATGAGGTCACAAAGAGTCGGACATGACTGAGTGACTGAACAACAACAAATTTATCCATTGATTCTATCTTTTATTTATTAATTTATTTTTTGCTTCTCTGGGTCTTGGTTACAGAATGTCAGAACTAGTTCCCCTGACCAGGGTTGGAACCTGAGTATGGAGTCATAGCCACTGAACCACCAGGGAAGCCCTTAAGATAGGGTTTTACCCATGCTTAAGTCTACCTGGAGTATTCCTTCTCAATTATGTCCTAAACTTACCATTGATTATTTAATTTGCTTCTAAGTCAATTGCTGCTGCTGCTGCTGCTGAGTCGCTTCAGTCGTGTCCGACTCTGTGCGACCCCATGGACAGCAGCCCACCAGGCTCCGCCATCCTGGGATTCTCCAGGCAAGAACACTGGAGTGGGCTGCCATTTCCTTCTCCAGTGCATGAAAGTGAAAAGTGAAAGTGAAGTCGCTCAGTCGTGTCCAACTCCTAGTGACCCCATGGACTACAGCCCACCAGGCTCCTCCTTCCATGGGATTTGCCAGGCAAGACCCTGCTACATGACAATATTTTGCAGGAAAATTCCTAAAATTTTTGAGTCAAAGTATATATTCACTTTTTGTTTACTTATGTATTATAGAATTCCCCTATAAAGAGTCTGTAGTCAGTTTTTAAATTCCCATTTGCAGTCCTGACAAGCAGAGGTCAAAGGTGAGTCTAGTACACATTGAGTAAGACACCTCTCCCAGGTCACACAGCTTTGTCAGTAGATGTCAAGAAGGCTTGGAAATAGGGTTTCTCTGGTTCCTTATCTCTAACACTTGAGGTCATAAGTGAGGCCTCAATATACTGCAGATCTTCTTTCCCTGCCCCTCACATACACAGCCTTCCTATGACCCCACTCTCTGCCTTGAGTCTCCTAGGACTGTCTCCTTTGTCTAAGTGTTTATGTCACTCACCATAAGAAGCTCCATATTTCAGGTCACCCCTCTCTCTCACCAACCCTGCTCATTTCTACTTCTAGCACCCTGTCTCCCACACACCCTTCACAAAAGTATTGAATCACATTAAATCAAGACCATGGATAGCAAATGGGCTCTTTGGCTGTCTGACCATCGCAATGTGGAAGACAGTGGGGGATGGAGGCAAGTAGAAATATGTGAAGAGTTATGTCTTATGTTGGGGAAGGGTAACTGTATGTATTAACTCTATAAGGTGATGAAAAATAGACATTTAAATATGCATTATTGGGACTTCCCTGGTGGCTCAGTGGTTAACAACCCACCTGCCAAAATAGGAGACACCAGTTCAAATCCTGATCTTGGAGGATCCTACATGCCGTGAACAGCTGGCCCAGTTGGCCACAACTATCTATCGAGCCTGTGCTCTGGAGCCTGGCAGCTGCAGCAACTGAAGCCCAGGTGCCCAAGAGCACTGCTCGGCAACAAGATAAGTCTCTGCAATGAGAAGCCCGTGTGTCACAACTAGAGTGTAGCCCCCACTCACTGCAACTAGAGAAAGTCCACATGCAGCAACAAAGGACCCAGCGCAGCCAAAGTAAATAAATAAAACTTAAATATGCATTCTTTATGAGCAACCCTGAAGGTTCAGTGGTAAAGAATTTACCTGCAGTGCAGAAGAAGCACGTTTGATCCCTGGGTTGGGAAGATCCCCTGGAGAAGGAAATGGCATGCACTCCAGTATTCTTGTCTGGGAAATCCTAACTCATGTTGATGTATGGCAAAACCAACACAGTATTGTAAAGTAAAATAAAGTAAAAAAAAGAAAGTGTCCTGGCGGGCCACAGTTCTTGGGATTGCAAAAGAGCTGGATACAGCTTAGCGAATAAAGAACAACAATAAAACTTGCTGTTTTTACAAATCGTTCTCCCTTCCAGGTGTTAACTCTTGAGGACTGTGTTTGTTCATTCTTGTGTTCTAGCAACCTATTGCTCAATAAATGCTTGGGAAATTATTTTTGACCAGAACGTTCCTTTGTTATAAGTAATGACATAAATTGGTAAAGATGGTGGTGGGGATGTGAGTGATGGTGATGATGTGTGTCTAGACACTTTGTAAATGTATTTTATCTAAACATATTCCTCTCAGAACTTTGATAGTCTTTATGTCCTTATTAAGCAACAACCAGTTGTAATTACAGGGATAGATTTACAATTTTAATTCTGAGAATATTGTCAATACTTTAGTCCTAGATTCTTTGTGAATTTCTTCATCCCGTTGCTTAATTCCATTTTGTTTCTTTTCCCCTTGATGCTTTCTTTTATTACTCTTTTACTTATTGGTCCTTATTTAAGGTATAAAGCTACTTCAGGTGCAAGGGATCAAATTGGATAAAAGACTGATAATCTTAGTAATAATCCTTTCCCTTAAAGCCTTTTTTTTATTAATAATTTGATGTTTTATCTACTATTGAAATTTTGGATGAAAAAAAGATCACCAGCTATCAGTAGGGCTAACCAATGAAAAGAAGTAGAAACAAATACTCAATGCACTGATTCCTTTAAATGGCATATTCTGAGATATTTTTGAGTTTTTTTCATCCATCTGTATTGATGATAGTTATTTTTTAGAAATCTGATGTTGGCCTGTGATAGATGGTCTCATTATACTGAGAATTAAATAAGTATGTAGTTATAATCTAGAATTTTAGGCTTTAAAAAAAGCAATATAGATTTTTACATGTGACACAAGTTAAGACTGAAATTGAGCAATGATCATTTATCAGTTCATTCAGCATTTATATAATTTATATAGAATGCATTTGTTTTCAAACTTTCCTAAATTAGCTAGAATTCTCATGTTTCTTTTTTAGTAACTCTCTAAGATACAGAAAATTGTGCAGAAAATAAATGCAGGGCCTTTTGTTTGCTCCATTGTTGAATGATTTAAGGCTTTGATTATCTATAGTCACTTTATACCCTAAAAATAGAAATTAGTCACTTTATCAAGGCATTCTTTTTTCTTGAAAAATCTTAGTATTTTATTTCTTAGCTACGCTTCAAAACTCAAGAGGTTAGTAATTTCCCTACATGAAAATGTAATATATGTAATACATGATTATACAAACCCATTTTATTTCTTAATTCCATTCTTTGTCTCTTTTAAATTAAATGACCTGCCTTATCAGAGCTTATCAACCAGTCACTTGATTAATTATTAATTGCTGTGTATATTTGATATGATATGAACATGGATAATCACAGTAGAATAATTTATAATGGAAAGAATGAGAGACAATAAGATTTTGGCAAAATAATCGAGGGGCTCCCATAAAATGGAATACTATGTTGGCACAAAAGTCATATTATAGAAGAATGTTTATTGATGGGAAAAAGTTCTATACTATTAAGTAAAAACTGTGGGCCGTTGAATTTTATGTGTAGCTTTATACAGTTTTTTTCTCTTACAAACCAATATAGCAAAAAGACTAAGAATTTTCAGTTTTTTCTAAGGGCAGAAGAGGAGTATGGAAAAGACTGTGAAGATCAGTAAAGTGAAATCACATTTAAAATGGAGTTGGGAAACCCTGAACGAGGAGCTCTCAGGATCCTCTCACAGCTCACTCTACATTCCTGGGCAGGAAGAAGCTTATTTTACTACCCAAGCAGGAAAAAGGAAGATTTTTTGTTTTTTTCCCCTTACCCAGCAACAGCCCAGCCAATGAGAACTGCAACTACTCAGCCAATGGGCAACTGTTACCACCTGACCTGTCCACTGTTGAATTTCCACCAATGGACTTTCAGGTCAAAGCAGCCTCTCCTGACTCTCCCCCCACCCTTTTTTCTTTTCTTTATAAAGTAATATTCCTCTCCTTTGTTGTCTGAACTGGCCTACGGTTTGCCATAGTTCGCATGTCCTAAAATAATTCCTCTGTCATTTCCAGACTCATTTTGCTAGTAAAATAACTGGTTGTTTTATCTTTTAATTGACAGGGTATTTAGGATTCGTGATGATTCTTAAATTTTCCTTTAGCTTTTCTGTGTTTTTCAAAATTTCTCCAATGACCATATGTTATTTCTAAGTAGGAAAAAAAAAGTTAATTGAATTGCTCAAATTAAAATCAATTTTTGTTTAATTTCCTTGTTGTTGTTCAGTCACTCAGTCATGTCCAACTCTTTGTGACCTCATGGACTGCAGCATGCCAGCCTTTCCTGCCCTTCACTCTCTCCTAGAGTTTTCTCAAACTCATGTCCCATCAAGTCAGTGATGGCATCCAACCATCTCATCCTTTGTTGTCCCCTTCTCGTGCCTTCAATCTTTCCCAGCATCAGAGTATTTTCTAATGAGTCAGCTCTTCACATCAGGTGGCCAAAGTATTGGAGCTTCAGCTTCACCATCAGTCCTTCCAATGAATATTCAGGATTGATTTCCTTTACGATTGACTGGTTTGATCTCCTTGCAGTCCAGAGGGGACCCTTCTCCAACACTACAGTTCAAAAGCATCAATTCTTCAATGCTCAGCCTTATCCAAACCAGTACTTATTTAATATCCAACCTAGTCCCAGACGTTGTAGGAAGATATTTTTAAAAGATAATTTTTCTGGCCTGCCAGGAGCCAGCGTGCGAATCCCACCCGTGAAATGGTCACGTGGCAGAAATCCGATGGGCAAGGCGATTCGGATTTNGAGGGGACCCTTCTCCAACACTACAGTTCAAAAGCATCAATTCTTCAATGCTCAGCCTTATCCAAACCAGTACTTATTTAATATCCAACCTAGTCCCAGACGTTGTAGGAAGATATTTTTAAAAGATAATTTTTCTGGCCTGCCAGGAGCCAGCGTGCGAATCCCACCCGTGAAATGGTCACGTGGCAGAAATCCGATGGGCAAGGCGATTCGGATTTCAGAGATTCCCCCTGAGTTTCCCTGAGCATCTACACCCTAAAAATAAGGAAACCCAAATATGCCTGCTGCCAGAGCCAGTGTGAGGATTCCACCCGTGACATAGTCATGNGAGAAAGAGGCAGCTGTGTGTGCCTGAAGGTAGAGAGGCTTTTCCTTCTGTCCCTCCTGTGGGGGAAATGATGGCAGAGGAATAACAGTCGTGTAATCCTAGGTGGCCCAAGGAAATTTCTTTCTTTCTTTTTTTGAGAGTGGGGGCCCCCACCACGTGTGAGGCATGCAGGATCTTAGTTCTCTGACCAGGGATCGAACCCACACACACTGCAGTGGAAGCATGGTGCTTTAACCAGTGGACCACCAGGGAAGCCTCCAAGGAAACTTCTTCAGAGGATGGTAGTATGTGTCCAAAAAGACAAAGATTCTCAAATAATGGACACGAAGTGTGGCACAGGGATAACACCACTCTCTTGGTGTTTTCCCAACAGTGTAGTTGATAATGAGAGCAAAAAGAGTGAAAGGAAAGGGCCTCTTGGCTTATAAACACATTTTNAGAGGATGGTAGTATGTGTCCAAAAAGACAAAGATTCTCAAATAATGGACACGAAGTGTGGCACAGGGATAACACCACTCTCTTGGTGTTTTCCCAACAGTGTAGTTGATAATGAGAGCAAAAAGAGTGAAAGGAAAGGGCCTCTTGGCTTATAAACACATTTTCTGTTTTTCTGGCCCCCTCCCCTGGAGATGGTCTACTGAAGAAGGGAATAGCAAACCGCTTCAGCATTTGTGCCTTGAGAACCCCATGAATGGTATGAAAAGGCAAAAGATATGACATTGAAAGGTGAACTCCTCAGAAGGACAGGGATGCCTGGTGTGCTGCAGGCCATGGGGTTGCACAGAGTTGGACATGATTGAGTGACTGAACAGCAACAACCCCTGGAGATGAGAGTAACTGACATTGCCCATGGAGTCTGAGAAAGCGCACGTAGGGGTGCTGGAGTTACCAAGGAGGGGCAGCTCTCCCATAGGAAGGATATTCTGTAAAATAAATCAGAGTGATTTAAGCTGAAAATGAGAAGTAGTTCTTCCACTCAGGCTGGAGAAGTGGGTTAGATTGGTCCCATGTACATAGAGATACTAGGGAGATGTTGTGAATAAGGTGGCATCAGATTTGACCCGAGAAGGAGAGATAGCATTTACACTAGAAAATGTTTCAGTTAAAGGGAACTGAAAGTGGAAACGCAGAAGGGCAGGAAGAGAAGAGTAGGTACAGGACAGAGTGAGTAGGTGGATTTGACTCTGCCAGAGTACCTGTGAGAACGGGGAGGGCTGAGGAGAGTGGGCAAGAGAAATGGTGTCAAGAAGAAGTGTTGTGCATGTCGCAGAAGAAGTGTGAATCTTACCCAGTAGGTAATGGAGAACAAGGAAAGAATTTTAAACATGTCAGTATCAAACATAATACTGAAGTGTGTCTCAAGATGATTAAAATCAGAATGGACAGGAAAGGGAAAGACAGGAACTGGGGAGACCCAATTGGAACCTAAAGCAAAAGAATAGAGGAAAAGGAAGTGAATTAGGGTGGTGGTTGTAGACTGTAGAGAAATGGGAGGATTTATAGGGGTAAGCATGACAGGAGTCAATATCTGATTGGCTGTGAGTATTGCATCATTAAGAAGAACTGGATCTTGTCACAAAACCTGGCCCCAGCAGCTGATAAGTTTTTCACACCATGTTACATTTTCCCCATAAAAGTGAAATGATTCCCAATTTACAGGCTGTTTGTGACAAAATGAAACAAACAAAAAACAGTGATGAAGTGCTACATGTGAAAAGAATTTGCCCAAAACAGATTTTTCTGTCCCATGTGGTTGGTTAACAGTTGTACTGCTTTTGATCAAGCACAATTGTGTGTTCCAGTGATGGTAATGGAAAGAAAAGTGTGTTTAGAGCCCTTTGCACCTTTACGGTCCTCCTGACTCACTGTCCAAACCTGCCAGAGCTCAGCTGCTGATAGCCACTCAATTAAGGATGTATTTTTCATAGTTTTTCAGAATCTAGTTTATTGGCTAGAGTGCGTTCATTTTCTAAGCAGGAAAACTGAGCTTGGAACTTGATGATAAAGCGTAATTGTCTTTATTATTAAAGAGAAGGAATTGTGAATGCATTTTTTAAAGGAAGGATGCCAAAAAGCTTTCTTGATGATGATGGAGGTAGCAATACCTTTTAAAGGAGTGTTTTTCAAAGAATAACTTCAATATCTCTCTCCCTTAGGGAAGACCACAGCCTCTTTATCATAGGGCCTAGTAAGGCAATGGCACCCCACTCCAGTACTCTTGCCTGGAAAATCCCATGGACAGAGGAGCCTGGTAGGCTGTGGTCCATGGGGTTGCGAAGAGTCGAACACAACCAAGCGACTTCCCTTTCCCTTTTCACTTTCATGCATTGGAGAAGGAAATGGCAACCCACTCCAGTGTTCTTGCCTGGAGAATCCCAGGGACGGGGGAGCCTGGTGGGCTGCCGGCTGTGGGGTCGCACAGAGTCGGACATGACTGAGGCGACTTAGCAGCAGCAGCAGCAGTGTCATGATCATACCAGATGCTTGGTGAATATCTATAAGATAAATTGCAGAAAAGACTGCAGCAAAAAGAGAAGACCTGAGGTGGGAGGAATACTAAGCAGTGATGGAGTTCTAAAGCTTTATGCCACGACAGCCCTCTCACAGTCAAATAATAGACCTTCAGAGAAGAAAATAAAGAGAGAAGGGTGTTTACTCCTGAAAACTATTTGGTTCACTCATAAGATTTGACTTAAGAGTTGGGATTAAGTTTAGAGGGAAATCTCAGTTCTAGCGATGCTAAACAGACTTAAGTTACTCATATCCTTTAATAATGTTAGATTCAAGGACATCATGGGGACTTATGAAAAATCCCCAAGGCCCATTGCTTCTTCCTCAAGAAGAGTCTAGAGCTCGCAATGTTTACTTAATCACGACTTTGGATGTTTAATAGACTATTTAGTCTCTCAGATTTACCTTGCTTTGTGTAATCTAGAGATCTAATTTTTATGGCATATAATTGAATGGCTAGCTATCCTCAAGAGATAATCTTGAATATCTGAGTTATATTTTACTTTGTAGTCAATCCTGCAGAGCATCAGAAAAGGAAAAGTGGTAGTGTTTAATGCAGAGCAATTAGTAACATGGAATAAACATGAAAGGGCTTCCCTGGTGGCTCAGTGGTAAATAACCCACGTGCAGGAACCCGATGCAGGAAGATATGAGTTCAGTCCCTGGGTCAGGAAGATCACCTGGAGGAGGGAACGGCCACCCACTCCAGTATTCTTTCCTGGAAAATCCTATGGGCAGAGGAGCCTGGCAGGCTACAGTCCATGGGGTCACAAAAGAGTCAGACACAACTTAGAAACTGCACAACAACAGCAGCAATAAAAATGAAAAGCATTAAGTAGCAAGGAGATAGTATCCCCCAAACAGTTCTTCCAGTTCTACCATTTGCAGAATATTTTCCAAAAGAAAATGGAAATATAAGGATTCTATTTTAATTGCACAACAAGGGGGAAAGTGCTCAAATGCCAAATGAACATATTGAAAAGCAGATGGATTTTGAACCAAAACATGAAGGTAATATCCTGCTTTTGGAAATTCTGTGTCTCCACTGTGATTTAAAGTGTTATGGCTTACAGTAATCATCTTGGCAAATACAAAAAAAAAATGAATAAGAAGTCTGAATAATTATCATGAATCTGCATTTCAAGCTGTAAAGGAAAAAGACATAACCCAGCTAAAATTCTCATCCAAGGCAATTCTCCTTTAAATGCATCAAGGCATTCTTAGAAATAATTTCATCTTGAGAGAATGAGCCAAGTATCACTATCCTAAGTCTGATCGAAAAATCAATAATGAAAGCTCTTATTCTTATAGATTCATCACTTCATTCTGTTTCCCTTTGTCACCATTCAGAAACTTAACATTAAGTGACTTGGATGTAACTTGAACCCCTTTCTTCTCTCTCCATCTTTTCCTCCTTGCCTTCCTTCTTCCATTCTTTTGAATGGAGCGATGAAGTAGCCAGATGTTAACATTTCCAAAACCAAGAAAATCAGTTCAGGATTTTCATGGACTTGCTAGCTGTATCAGCTGCTATTGTCAAACAACCTCAGAACAATGATTTCAAACCACCTCTTATTTAGTTCATGATACTGCATGTCAGATTGGTAATTTAGGCTGGTATCACCTGGGCTACCTTATGTGTCTGCCTGCAACCATTTGATGGTGAGGTAACTCTGCTTCCAAGGCTTGACTTGAACCTCTTGACTCTCCTCTATGTGATTTCTCATTCTGCAGAAGGCTAGCCAGTTAGTGCTCAAGATGGAATCAGAGGTCCAAGAGAGAAGGTAGAAAGAAGCAAGGTTTCTTGGGGACCAGGCTTAACACTCACCCAAGTTCACTTCTGCCATGCTCTGTTAGCCTAAGCAAATAACAAGACCAACTTAAATTAAATTCAAGATGTAGGAAGCAGACTTTACCTCTTGATGGGAGGAAAGGCAAAGTTACTTTCAAAAGGTATGAATACAGGAAGGCTGTTAATGGGGACTGTCAGGTGACCAGTCTACCATACTACCATAGCATACTAGCTAGTTTTCTTCTAACACTTTAAATCATTTATTAAAGAAGCATATTTTTATTTCTGATTTTATCAAGACTTTTATTCAGGAGTAAATATTCCATGTTATTAAATGATATCCCCCCTTTTTGCATATGTGAAGATGATCATGGATTGGAGTTTTTCTTCTTTGAAACATAGGATTGATTATCTTAATAAATTTTCTAATATTGAACCTTCTTTTCCTGCCTAGAAAGAACTGTCCTTGATTAAGTTATAGTTTTTCGTTGTTGTTGTTATACTGATTAATCTCATTGCTAGTATTAAGACTTCAGTTCAGTTCAGTTAAGTCACTCAGTCTTGTCTGACTCTTTGCGACCCCA
>SJYA01002420.1:234689-255136 GCA_006410615.1 Neotragus moschatus
TCATCTTTCTTCACAGTCCAACTCTCACATCCATACATGACCACTGGGAAAACCATAACCTTGACTAGATGGACCTTTGTTGGCAAAGTAATGTGTCTGCTTTTTAATATGCTGTCTAGGTTGGTCATAACTTTCCTTCCAATGAGTAAGCATCTTTTGATTTCATGGCTGCAGTCACCATCTGCAGTGATTTTGGAGCCCAAAAAAATAAAGTCTGACACTGTTTCCACTGTTTCCCCATCTATTTCCCATTAAGTGGTGGGACCAGATGCCTTGATCTATTAAGACTTCGCATGTTTATAAATTAAGTGGAGTTTTCTTTTTCTTGTGATACATTTGTTAGATTTTGGTGTTAGTTATAACACTTCTGCCAGAGCAAAGTTTCTAACATAACAGACTTTGTCCTAAAGAACATTGTATCATAGATTGCTAAATTCTGGCTGAATTTTTACTTCCCTTTCTCAATCCTTTTTACTCTTTACTAAATAACCAACTCTCTGATTCCCTCAAATTTCCCCTATCTCCTCAAAACTCTAAACATATTTCTTTTATTGATTCATGGTGTGACAAGGGTAGTTTCTGAGCTGGCCTCCAGAGAGTCCCACTTCCTGGGAGTCATGCCTTCTTGTAATCCCTTCATCTTGAATGGAGAAGGATCTGTGACTTATTTCTAACCAACAGAATAGGGCAAATGCTGGAATGTCACATGCGTGGCTAGGTAACACAAGGTAGTCACTCCTATCTTGTTAACAGACTCCTTACATACTGATAACACAAGTTCCCATATTGGAGAGGCCCACATGCTAAGAAAATGAGGGTGACCTATGGTGACCTATGGCCCACAGTACAATACCCTTTGAAGAACTGAAGCAACCAGATCCTTCCCCAGTCAAATCTTCACATGAGACCTCGGCCCTGGCCAGAGCTTAATTGCAGCCTTGGGAGAGACTGGGAAGCAGAGAACTCAGCTGAACCATCCCTAGATTCCTGACTTACAAAAACTGAAATAATGTGTATTGTTTTAAGCTACTAAACTTGTAGTAATTTGTTAGTCAGTAATGGATAACTAATACACATCAAATAATAAATTCTCATGTTGGGAAAAACTTGTTTAAAAATCACACACACAAAAAGATAATAAAAATAAAAATCACACAGTCCAACGTTTTTTAAAAATTAATTGTAACTGGAGTATAGTTGATTTACAGTGTTGTGTTAGTTTCTGCTGCACAGCAAGTTGAGTCAGTTCTAATGTATCCACCTTTTTTCATTCTATTCCTTTGTAACTCATTACAGAGCATTGAGGAGAGTTCCCTGTGCTATACAGTAGGTTCTAATTAGTTATCTCTTCTATATATAGTAGTGTATATACACACACAGTCCAACCTTACATTCTAATGTGACTCTCCACCTAGTGCATGTCTAACATGTTTAAATAGCACAGGTGATAGAAAAGTTATGACTATAAAAAGTAGTTCATTCCACCTTGAGGAATTATAACTTTTAGGAAACTGTTCACTTTAATAAGTTCAACATTTTATTCACAGATCCTGAATCGTACCTCGGCGTTACATCCATTTTTTGTAAACACGATAAACCTTAAATTATTCCCAGTTCTTCCAAAATTCCTAATATGATGTGATTTTTTTGTCCTTTTTCATTATCTTTGTCCCCTTTGTCTTAGCAAGGTGCCCATAAATGACCCTAACATTAAGGTTTGATTTATGTAGTACAAAGGAATGGGGCACTATCATTTAGAGTAATTGATGAGCCCATTGTTGGATTTGTTCATTCATATTGGACTCGCTGTCCAAGAAAATCCTTGTTTTTATCTTATAGGAGCTGTACTAAGTCCTGTCATTACTATGCTATGTTTACCCTGCTTAATTTCAGTTTATTTGTCCACACCAAGAAGTTGAGGTCTTCTTGGTACTAATTTATCACCTAATATAGTTTCCTTTGATCCTAATTGCACATTATCCACAGATTGTTAGACATTTTTATAACTTTATCTACACTTTGAATATAGTGTTAAGGTGTGGTTAATCATTTTTATGATTGATACCTATTTATTCACTAGTAGTTCTTAAATAATTTTCCTTGTGCAAACTATTACAATAGCTTTTTAATTGTTGTCTCTATCATTTATCCATGTTGCCTGCCAATGCAGGAGGTGTGGGTTAAATCCCTGGAAGATCCCTTGGAGAAGGAAATGGCAAACCACTCCAATATTCTTACCTGGGAAATCCCATGGACAGTGGAACCTAGTGGGCTACAGTCCATGGGGTCGCAAAGAGTAGGACATGACTTAGTGACTAAAACAGCAACAATCATTATCTTTCTTAAATTCCTCCTTTACAAAGCAACCACTTTATAGTTTTCTATTTTCTAATGTCTTCAAGCTTATCTTTTATTTGTTTCAGCAAAGTCAGCACAGTTCTTTTACTATCTGCCACTGAAGTCTTTTGGGGTGCAAATCTAGTTTCCTTATATCCCTGGTTTTCTCCGTGTATAGAATATTATATTTGAAAATTATTTGTGGAAATAATTTGAGGCCCACAGATGAAGGTACTTAACTCCAGAGAGAATTTTTTTTTGTTTTTTCTAGGCTTCCGGGGGACAGTACCATCCTAAGCTGTGAGTATAAGTCTTGAGATAACAATTAAATCAGAGGCTTTAAGTTTTCTTCTGGGCTGTCTCCCTTCTGATTCATGCCTATCCTGAATGTCCAGCCCTTTGGAGGAGGGTTCTCAGTTTATTGAAAGGAGGGTCTTCTACTAGATTTTCCACTGAGTCATCTCCCTTGTCCAACAAAGCCATCAAAACAAAGCTTCTGATTTATCCAGATGGGAAAATGCCTTCAAGTCAAAAACAGTTTCAATGTCCACTTCTTTTCTGTATCCATTACCTTCCAGAGCTCTCATTTTCCTTCAATTTTGGTCTCTTTAAAAACTGTTTTATCTCTTTAATGATTTTAAGATGAGGTTCTTTGAGGTATTTTGGTTATTTTCAGCAGGACAGTTGATTTAAATATCATAGCCCATCACTACACAGGAATCTGCTTCACTTCAAATCCTCACCCTGTTACTTTGTATCTGTATGCCTTTGGATAAATCATTTAAGCTACATGAACTTCAGTTTCCTCATCCGTAAACTAGGGATAATAATAGTACCTATATTACAGGATTACATGTGAAGACTGTAGTATTCAGACACATAATAATTATTTGATAAATGTTAGCTATTATTAATGTGTATTTTCATATCATCTTATTTATTTCCTTTAGGGCACTTACCACTCTCAAGTATTCTTGCCTGGATAATTCCATGGACAGAGGATTCCGGTGGAGTACAGTCCATGGGGTTGCAAAGAGTTGGACACGACTCGATGACTAACACATATTTTACTATTTAGCACTATAAATTGAGCTGTATCATTTAAAATGAATTAATGAATATATTCAAGTTTTTCACCAAAACAGTAGCTTTGATTCAATCCTGATAACCCACAAATGAAAAACAGGCTATTTTATGTGAAAAAAATAAAGTCTATAGTACATTCTTTTTAAAAAATAGAAAATTAAAAGCCCACCTTAATCCAAGAAGAGTAGAAGAATAATTAGACTAGATTTTACAATTTAATTGCCAAAATCACTTGGATATATCAGTACATTACTTATGTGTTTGAACAAACAATGCTCCTCTTAAAATTTTAAAAACCACAATCCCTTAGTTCAACTAACCTTTAAAACTTACATGTGTTCTCATTTATATAATATATCAGTTTTTCACCATTTATTACAATTCTAGTGATTTCTTATTCCATGGAGCCATTACTCCATTCACAGGAACTGAGATGTATTCAGCATTAATTTCTTACATGAGAAACTTTTGATAAAAACCTCTGCATTATGCATGCTATTCTGTGCCAGTGAATGGAATGGAATGAACTGTAAATATGTCTGATTGTGTGAGTGCCTCTCTGTGGGTGGAGACACCACTTGGATTATAGTTCAACGGGTGAAAAGTTCCCTATCATCTCTGTCTTCTCCTCATTCAGAGTCTCAGAAGGATATGGATCATGTTAGACGTGATATTGGGCTTGTCTTAAGAAATGCTCCTCACTCTCTGACTTGGACACAGATGTCTCTGTTCTACTATCCATGGGGAGAACAGGCAAAGATTTCCTCTGCAAAGAGAGCCCAGGAAACCCCATCCTTCAAGCTCTCTTTAGTTGCTTTCCACTGGGAAACTTTATTGGCTCTAATTCTTCTTCTTCTTCTTTTTTTTTTTTTAGTTAGTATAGTGGGCTATCTAAAGAGCCTCTTGATGAAAGTGAAAGAGGAGAGTGAAAAAGTTGGCTTATAACTCAACATTCAGAAAACTAAGATCATGGCATGCAGTCTCATCACTTCATGGCAAATGGATGGGGAAACAATGGAAACAGTGACAGACTTTATTTTGGGGAACTCCAAAATCACAGCAGATAGTGACTGCAGCCATGAAATTAAAAGACACTTGCTCCTTGGAAGAAAAGTTATGACCAACCTTGTGAAGTAAGTAAATATTGCTTAGTTGTGTCCAACTCTTTGCGACCCCATGGACTGTAGCCTACCAGGTTCCTCCGTCCATGGGATTTTCCAGGCAAGAATACTGGAGTGGGTTGCCATTTCCTTCTCCAGGAGATATTCCCAACCCAGGGATTGAACCCAGGTCTCCCACATTGCAGGCAGATGCTTTACCATCTGAGTCACCAACCTAGACAGCATATTAAAAAGCAGAAACATTACTTTGACAACAAAGGTCCATCTATTCAAAGCTATGGTTTTTCCAGTAGTCATGTATGGATGTGAGAGTTGGATTATAAAGGAAGCTGAGTGCCAAAGAATTGATGCTTTTGAACTGTGGTGTTGGAGAAGGCTCTTGAGAGTCCTTTGGACTGCAAGGAGATCCAACCAGTCCATCCTAAAGGAAATCAGTCCTGAATATTCATTGGAAGGACTGATGCTGAAGCTGAAACTCCAATATTTTGGTCACCTGATGCCAAAAACTGACTCATTGGGAAAGACCCTGATGCTGGTAAATATTGAAGGCAGGAGGAGAAGGGAACAACAGAGGATGAGATGGTTGGATGGCATCACCAACTCGATGGACACGAGTTTGAGGAGTTGATGATGGACAGGGAAGCCTGGCGTGCTGCAGTCCATGGGGTCACAGAGTCGGACACAACTGGGCAACTGAACTGACTGATAGTGGGCTAATTTTAAACACACAGTTTTTATGTTCTTTCTGNTCAGTCCTGAATATTCATTGGAAGGACTGATGCTGAAGCTGAAACTCCAATATTTTGGTCACCTGATGCTAAAAACCGACTCATTGGGAAATACCCTGATGCTGGTAAAGATTGAAGGCAGGAGGAGAAGGGAACAAGAGGATGAGATGGTTGGATGGCATCACCAACTCGATGGACACGAGTCTGAGGAGATGATGATGGACAGGGAAGCCTGGCGTGCTGCAGTCCATGGGGTCACAGAGTCAGACACAACTGGGCAACTGAACTGACTGATAGTGGGCTAATTTTAAACACACAGTTTTTATGTTCTTTCTGCTTGCAGAACACATAGTCCTCTGCAAAGAAATATCTAAAAATTAATACACATTTGTGTAGTATATTCAACTTTATGCAAATATTCCCCCCAAAGTTATGAACGTATTAGATTTTTATAAATTAAATCACAATCAATTATACTAAAGGGTCTTTACATTAAAAAACAAAACAGGTGGGGGCTTCCCTAGTGGTCTAGTGGTTGAGAATATTCCTGCTAATGCAGAGGTCATAGATTTGATCCCTGGTCTGGGAAATTCCCACATGGCACAGAGGAACTAAGTGACAATCCCTGAGCCCCAGGAGCTGCAGCTACTGAAACCCATGTGCCTACAGCGTATGTTCTGCAACAAGAGAAGCCACTGCAATCAGAAGCCTGTGCACTGCAAGGAGGAGTAGCCCACCCCACTCCCTCCCCCAATCACAATTAAAGTCTANAATTCCCACATGGCACAGAGGAACTAAGTGACAATCCCTGAGCCCCAGGAGCTGCAGCTACTGAAACCCATGTGCCTACAGCGTATGTTCTGCAACAAGAGAAGCCACTGCAATCAGAAGCCTGTGCACTGCAAGGAGGAGTAGCCCACCCCACTCCCTCCCCCAATCACAATTAAAGTCTATACATACCAAAGCCAACAATAAATAAATAAATCTTAAAAAGCCAAGCAAACAGGTGAATTTTTTTTTAAGCATAGAGAAAAGGGGAGGAGTAAAAGGAGATGAAGTTCCACAGGTAGGAAGGGCCAAATTCTGAAGATAGTTATATTTTATTACTTGTATGAAATAAGTTACATGTTAACCATTGCCTGACCAGCACTGTTGTAATACAGGGTCATACTAGAGGTAATCTGTGGGTTGTCTTTTTATCCCTCACACCACCATCATATCCCTCATGATGNGTCACAGAGTCGGACACAACTGGGCAACTGAACTGACTGATAGTGGGCTAATTTTAAACACACAGTTTTTATGTTCTTTCTGCTTGCAGAACACATAGTCCTCTGCAAAGAAATATCTAAAAATTAATACACATTTGTGTAGTATATTCAACTTTATGCAAATATTCCCCCCAAAGTTATGAACGTATTAGATTTTTATAAATTAAATCACAATCAATTATACTAAAGGGTCTTTACATTAAAAAACAAAACAGGTGGGGGCTTCCCTAGTGGTCTAGTGGTTGAGAATATTCCTGCTAATGCAGAGGTCATGGATTTGATCCCTGGTCTGGGAAATTCCCACATGGCACAGAGGAACTAAGTGACAATCCCTGAGCCCCAGGAGCTGCAGCTACTGAAACCCATGTGCCTACAGCGTACGTTCTGCAACAAGAGAAGCCACTGCAATCAGAAGCCTGTGCGCTGCAAGGAGGAGTAGCCCACCCCACTCCCTCCCCCAATCACAATTAAAGTCTGTGCGCACCAAAGCCAACAATAAATAAATAAATCTTAAAAAACCAAGCAAACAGGTGAATTTTTTAAAGCATAGAGAAAAGGGGAGGAGTAAAAGGAGATGAAGTTCTACAGGTAGGAAGGGCCAAATTCTGAAGATAGTTATATTTTATTACTTGTATGAAATAAGTTACATGTTAACCATTGCCTGACCAGCACTGTTGTAATACAGGGTCATACTAGAGGTAATCTGTGGGTTGTCTTTTTATCCCTCACACCACCATCATATCCCTCATGATGTACAAAGGGAAGCATGCAGTAATCTAAAGAAGGGAATGAAGTGGCAATATTGGGATATCAAACACAAATTAATTTCTTTTAGGGTATGTAGTCTTAAAGTCTTGAGTAAAGGGAGAGAACTAGAGAAAAATCATCTCTATGACTAACTGTGTCTAAGTGAGAAGACTATTAAGAAGAAATGGCAGAAAGATGATGCTGAACTTTCCTATTAAATTTTTTTTTCTTGTGGGTGATAAAGTATCATCAAATGGCCTGCAGGAAGGAAATAATGTGCTAAAAATTTTGTTTTATTAAGATAACACTGAGAGCCAGCAGGTGAAGAATGAGAAGGACAAGTGACTAGAGACATAGAATCCCACTGCAGAGTAATTATAGTACGGCAAGAAAAGTGAGAGCCACCAGTCCATTCTGAAGGAGATCGGCCCTGGGATTTCTTTGGAAGGAATGATGCTAAAGCTGAAGCTCCAGTACTTTGGCCACCTCATGCGAAGAGTTGACTCACTGATGCTGGGAGGGATTGGGGGCAGGAGGAGAAGGGGACGACAGAGGATGAGATGGCTGGATGGCATCACTGACTCGATGGGCGTGAGTCTGAGTGAACTCCAGGAGTTGGAGATGGACAGGGAGGTCTGATGTGTTGAGATTCATGGGGTCGCAGAGAGTCAGACAGAACTAAGCGACTGAAATGAACTGAACTGAATGTTGTGTTCCCAGGTGGTGCAGTGGTAAAGAATCAGCGTGCTAATACAGGGGACACAAGTTCAATCCCTGGGTCAGGAAGATCCCCTGGAGGAGAAAATGTTAAACCCCTCTAGTATTCTTGCCTGAGAAATCCCATGGACAGAGGAGCCTGGTGGACTGCAGCCCATGGGGTTTCAAAGAGTCAGACACAACTTAGTGACTAAACAGAAACAAGTGTGGGAGAAGAGACAGAGAGTTATTTGGGGGTTGAGTTGATTGAACATGGATTTTAGCGAGACTCAGTTTCCTGTTTTGGACTCATGATAAATTGTGGTGCCTTTACTAAAACAGGGAATGCAGGATGAAGGGTAGCTTGGCTACGTAGGAAGTGGAGTGAAATTAAGGAGTAAAGGGGATGAGTTCTGTCTTTGACATCCTGGAGCTATCCATGAATACCTAGATAGTTTTTCCAATATAGGCATTGGATACAAAGGACTAGAATTCAGGACAGAGATAAAGGTTTGAACATCATTGGCATGTAGGTTGTAGGTCAAAGCCATGGAAATGGATAAATGACTCCTGAAGATCAGTCAAATGAGAAGAGTATGAATAGGAAACGATGGCTGGGGTTAAAAAAAAGAAAGATAAACAAAGAAGGTGTGTCTTGGAGGCCTAAGGGGGGAAAGTGCCAAAGGAGAAGAGTGTTTTAGGAAGGAAGGATTGTTAACAATATCAGAAGGTCCAGAGAAATCTAGTATGATTAAATCCTGAAAGGGTTTCACTGGATTTGACAAGTGGAAGGCCTTGTTGCTCTGCCAGAGTGCTAGAAAAGTGAAACTCAAATCCTGCTCAGTGCTGATTGGCTGAATCCACCCGGCCTGATTGGATCTGGGTAGGTGTGCAAAGGCAGGTCACACTTACTGTCCCTTATTTTTCTAAGTAGATATTAACCAGTTGGAAAGATAGCAAATGAAATTTCCTTCAAAACACATCTGTTCCTTAAAAATGGCTGAAAATACTTACAAGTTACATTAGCCAAGTATATACATAGCAGTATGTATCAGTCAGCTCTCTTTAGATTAAAAAGGATTGGATTAAGCCAAACTGATTTAAACCTAAAAGAGTATTTGTTGGTCCTCCTAACTGAAAGTTTTGGTGAAAGTTCATCTAAACCAAAATGCTCAAATACTGTCACTAGAAATCTGCTTCCCTCCACTTCTTAGTGCTGCTTATCTCTATGCTAATAGCTTCACTCCCAGTTTCTAACCAAGTCATTTGAAAAAGTGGTCACCAGCAGCTGTAAACTTACATCCTGTCAGTCCATGAACTCCAGCAAATAGTGGACACCTCTTTCCTGATTGTTCCAGCAAATATCCTGGAGCTACATTTTGTTTAATGCAATGGCAAAATATGAAATAAAGTGTCCATTCCTGAAATAACCTGAGTCCAGGGGACTGGACTTTACATATAGGCCAGGCTTACACCATAGCCCGCTTCCAAAAGTGGGGCTGAGAGTGGGGGTCAACCACACAAACAGCTGCATGGACGCATGTGCTGCATTCCTGTGTTAGGTCTTTTATTAGGTCTTAGGGTTTTATTAGGGTTCTGCTCAAGTCCCACATTCTCACCAGGCCTTTGCACATGTAGGTGAGGTAGGCCCCTCTTTACCTAACAGCAGAAACTGTTCTTGAAAAGAGGAGACTATAACTGATGTGAGGGAAGCAGCCCTCTAACAAAAGATATGAGAGACAGTAAGGAAAAAAAAAGGGGGGGGGGAAACAGCATGAAAAAGAAAGAAAGCGTTAACAGGGTGATTTAAAATAAACAAGCAAAAATAACTGTAAACAAATATAAGGATCATTAAAAAGCTATAAAGTTAATCATAGCACTTGTCTTGACCAAATCCTGCAGAAGACCCCCTTCCTTGGTAATAAGCTCCCTGAGAATGAGCTGTGTTGACCTGTTCTGGTACATCCACAGGGTGTATTTCTTTCTTGTCTTTCCCTTGTTTTCTACTTTTCATCTTCTGTCCCCATATATATATAAATTGTTCACTTATTTATTTTTGGCTGTGCTGGGTCTTCATTGCTGCATGGTCTTTTCTCTAGTTACAGCAATCCAGGGCTACTGTCTAGTTGCCCAGTGCACAGGCTTCTCATTGTGGTGGCTTCTCTTACGGAGCACCGGCTCCAGGTGCATAGGCTTCAGCAGCGTGCAGGCTCAGTAGTTGCGGCTTCTGGATCTCAGGGCACAGGCTCAGCCCTGTGGCACACAGGCTTAGTTTCTCTGAGGCACGCAAGATCTTCCTGGGTCAGGGATTGAACCCAAGTCTCCTGCATTGGCAGGCAGATTCTTTACCACTGAGCCACCAGGGAAGCCCCTGCCCTTTCTTTACTCTTTCTGATGGCTCACATCTCTACTGAGAGCTTTCTCCTTACATTCGTAGCTGCTGACTCCCATCTTCTTTTTGTTTCACCTCTCCACAGAGTTTTATTTCACATTCCCTCAAGGAGAGAAAGAAAGGAAAAATATGAAGAAGACACTCATAATTTTCAGAGCCACTAGCATAGTTCTTTAATTTGCCACAGATGCTACATAATTTTCAGAGCCCTATGTTCAAAAATGCATTAAGAATTTCATAACAGCAGAGCATTAAACTAAGATAGGACTTCCCCAGCAGCTCAGACGATAATGCATCTGTCTAGAATGTGGGGAACGTGGGTTTGAACCCTGGGTTGGGAAGATACCCTGGAGAAGGAAATGGCAATCCACTCCAGTACTATTGCCTGGAAAATCCCATGAACAGAGGAACCTGGTAGGCTACAGTCTATGGTGTCACAAAGAGCCCGACACGACTGAGCGATTTCACTTTCAGGGTCCTTCTAGCGCTAGTTCTGTGCTGTTGTCAAGGATGTACATTCATGATGCTGATCCAGGGCAGAACTCTGCTTACTTCCCAGCTGCCATCCTCAGATATTCCTTTGCGTTCACATGGCCATCCTTTTAGGTAGCTTGTCCCATCCTCAAATTCAAGAGAGTGGAGTAAGTCAATAGTATATCTCCATTTCCTTTGTGAGAAATTGGTTTAGGCATGATTTATGAGACACTTCCAGCCAATGAGATCTGATTTCATTTTTGATGAAAAGAGACACAGGAGAAGAAACAGCTCCCCTTTCCCTGCTGCTGCTGCTAAGTTGCTTCAGTCGTGTCCGACTCTGTGCGACCCCATAGACGGCAGCCCACCAGGCTGCCCCGTCCCTGGGATTCTCCAAGCAAGAACACTGGAGTGGGTTGCCATTTCCTTCTCCAATGCGTGAAAGTGAAAGTGAAGTCGCTCAGTCATGTCCAACTCCTAGCAACCCCATAGACTGCAGTCTACCAGGCTCCTCTGTCCATGGGATTTGCCAGGCAAGAGTACCGGAGTGGGGTGCCATTGCCTTCTTCTCCCTTTCCCTAAACTTTATCATCTGTGCAATTATGCCCCGCATTGCCATAGCCATCTTGCTGAATGAGGAACACTTTACCTCTGAAGATGGCAAAATAAAAAGAGAGAAAGGAAGCCACCAATTGGCTGTTGAATTAACTAGCCATGAAGCCATTTCCACTTAGGCTTCTTGCTATATAAAGTAATACATTTTTATATTAAGTCATTTGAGTCATAATAGCAGCTCAATTGGTATGTCTTAGTAATCAAAGAAATTTTTACATGAAAGTAAATTCTTAGATATAAAGAACAAAAAAGGAGAAATGTAAATTGTGGTGCAGCAAGAAGGAGAAGGTTTCTTAAAAGCATTGCTTTCCCACTAAAGAGACCCGTTTCATACTGTCCAGTTTCTGTCTCTCTCTCTCCTGAGATGGTGAAGCAATTCATATAAAGTTTAGAAACAGCAAGCAAAGTCACACAAAAAAATAAATGAAATGCAAGCCCAGGTTTCAGAAACAGTTTTGGTAATAGAAACTTTTTTTATGCATAAGATTTCCTGAGGGCAACATGTGAGTAAAAGCTGCCCACCATTTCAGAAGCAGAAACAATAAATCCTTGAATGTGCTTTTTTATGTCACCTTTGAAATTACTTCTATAAGCGACTTATATCTAGCCTCAAAATTTACTTATTGGCAAAACAGAGGTAAATTAAAGGGACATCTTTCTCGTGTGTGTGTGTGTGCACGCGCGCGTGCACTCAGTTGCTCATTTGAGTCTAATTCTTTGTGACTTCATGGACTTCATCCCACCAGTGTCCTCTGTCCATGGAATTTTCTAGGCAAGAGTACTGGAGCAAGTTGCCATTTCCTACTTCAGGATATCCTTCCGAGTTAGGGATTGAACCTGTGTCTCCTGCACTTTCTGGCGGATTCTTTACCACTGCGTCACATGGGAAATCTAGGCAATCTTTCTTGCTGCTGCTGCTGCTAAGTCGCTTCAGTCGTGTCCGACTCTATGCGACCCTATAGACGGCAGCCCACCAGGCTGCCCCGTCCCTGGGATTCTCCAAGCAAGAACACTGGAATGGGTCGCCATTTCCTTCTCCAATGCATGAAAGTGAAAGTGAAGTCGCTCAGTCGTGTCCAACTCTTAGCGACCCCATGGACTGCAGCCTACCAAGCTCCTCTGTCCATGAGATTCTTGAGCTGTTGCCAAATACAATCTGAGGCTATTTGTTATAGTGAAGACTTTGTCTATTGTAAGTAATAGGAAACCTAAATCAAGGTGACTTGATCAGGGGCTACCAGATTGACCGAAATCTGGCCCAGCTGGATCCAGACTCACATAATTAAAGTTATTTCTCCATCTCTTGACTCCGTCCATCCTTGGACGATACAATGCTCTGATTGGGCAAGTCTCCTATATACTCTCTTTGGCACCGAAGTTCACTGACCTCAGTTACCTAGACTGAGTGTGGAAGGGTAGTTTCGAAAGGAGGATGTGGGCTTTGTCTAAGAAGATGAGGGAAAGGATTCTAGGCAGGCAAAACCATGTTGCCTAGGTTGTACAACAAATTTGTGTTGAAATTTTAGTCGATTAATAGCAAGTATTGCAGGGAAAGAAAAATGTTTTTCAGAAATCAAAATAAAGAATTCTGAATCAACATTAATTTATTTTGAAGTTAATATTTTTTCTTAATAAACCAGTTAAGTTTGAGAGTTAAGATTT
Organism: Neotragus moschatus; assembly: GCA_006410615.1. Lineage (NCBI taxonomy): Eukaryota > Metazoa > Chordata > Mammalia > Artiodactyla > Bovidae > Neotragus > Neotragus moschatus. Next base: position 247,819 of record SJYA01002420.1, read on the forward strand.
TAATCTTATGTCTAATCATTCCAAAAACTCATTCTCTTTCTAAACGGAAGAGATTTGTGAATTCACACATGTTTAATCTTCAAATGTAAATTGAAAGAGGAATGAAATTGAAACCAGAGACATTATGTATATTACCAAATCAAAATGATGACTGATTAGAGCTAACAAAGCAAGATTGTTGAGTGGAACTATCTGTTATGTTCTATCAAAGTAGCAATTAAAAAGCTCAGATGTAGTCATATAAATTGGTTGGGTTCATATCAACATTTCTGTCTGCTTGTCAGAAAAAACAGTTTAGTTAGGGAGTTGGCTTCATGTATTGGAAAGTAACAGTTTCTCTTAAACAGCTTGTATTAAAATCTTCCAATCACAAGATACTAAATGAGCTGAGTTACTGGAAAAATTCCAAAAAGAGTCTTATGGAATGAAAGGCATACTTCAGGTAGATTTCTAACTGAACTTTTTATTTATTGTGAGTTCGGGAATTCACCCTTTTAAGAACCAGGTCTCTAGACCTGCATGAATTTGAGACTGCTTCATTTTCATTGGCACAAAGACAAACACATTAGTTCCTTATCCCAGAATAACAAGACATCCTTTATTTCAAATAGAAGTAACTTGAAAACATTGCAGTAATTTATAGATACTATGTAATTCTAAGACACCTTGTTATTCCAAAGACTGAAGAAAAATTAGCTATTTAAGAGGTGGTTTATTTGAATCAAAATTATGGCATTGCTTTGCAGGGAGTTTCTTGCATCTCATGCAAACCCAACTCCTTTTTAAGTTATCACCTGAGGAGTTGTATAATGTTATAGTCAGTGCAGATGTCAAGTCCTGATGGGAGTGAAGGACTTAATCAAATGAAGAGGTATCTTAAAAAAGCCCAATCTGTTCTCTGCCATCTTTTAATCTCTTATTAAGCAGGTTGCATCCATCACCAAAATGTACAATAATAATGTTATTAAGAGAAAAGCCTCTGTATCTGAAACTAAACTGACTGTGGCCTTTTCTCTCTTATAAGGAAGAGGTAACATAATTCATTTCAGTGGAGAACCCAATCTCTAAAAACCTCTATGTGGATCCTTTCTCCCCACACAGGAGGGAGTGTGGGAGAGGAGAATGGAAAATGGGAGGAAACTTTGGAGGATGGGAGTGGAGAATGAGACCTGGAGCAGGGACCCATCATTCATAGTCCTTGGCCATTCATGAGGGGCTTGGTACTGAGCTGGAGTTAGGGAGAGCTGCAGAGTTCACTCCCATCCCATCAACTATAGGAAGAACCAGGTTGTTGTTGCTTCCAGTTGTTTGTGGCAGCCAAAGAGGGAGGCAGAGACACAGCTGGGCAACCTGGTAGGAAGCTAGAGTTAGTGAAACAAGAAAGAAAGCCTAGCATTGTATTTTAAGTTGTCTGTCTTAGAAATCTGTGGTGTAACCTTCTTGCCATTCCTTGGAATCATTAGTAATAATTTGCTGTACATAAAAATGCATTGATTTCTTAAGGGAGAGGATGTGGTTGGAATTCAAGGGAAAATAGCCTAAGTTTCACCTCTAAGATACTGTGAGTTGAAGGTACTGTGAATTGAAGAAATGGAGAAAAGATTTCAATGAGACTGAGAGCTCTGCAGAGTAAGAACTCAGAGTCACAAATACAGACCAAGGTTGGCACAGAAATTCTGGGGAGGAAACGGGATGGCTTGAGTTGACATATGGGTTACTAACATACTAATGATTATCACTGAGAGATTTACTATGTACCAGACTTTGGATTGAGAGATCACTCATACTCTCTTGAAACAATTCTATATGGTTTTCATCACTTTCTGTCTTTGAGATGAAGAAATCAAGGCCTAGCAATGTTAAATAACTTGGTCATAAATACTGAAGCTAACTAGAGAGCGTCGGTCTGCATGACAAAAAGCCCATGTTTTTAACTAGGAACTTATACTACCTTTCTGGGATCCTCATCAGCTCTAAAGTATTGATTGATACGCACTCTTTGACCCACACTCCTTTCCCTATGTATAAATAATTAAGTAATGCCTTTAAATGTTGCCTCAAATTCCTAGATCTTTTTTAGTTTTAAAAGAAATCACGACTATCTACTTAGTATGTGTGGAAGGAAGAAGTCTCATACCTAATTCCTAGCCTTAGGAGAATTATAATCAAGTTGGATAAAAAATATTCAAATGAAAACAGTACGTGAGATTCCAAACTAAAAACCAAAAGACTCAGCTAATGTGGGTACTGTAAAGTTATGGAGAAAGATATTATGGAATTCCTGGGTCAGCTCCTCAGAAGCTATGTGGATCTGGGCAAGTCACTTAACCTCCCTCACTCACAGTTGCCCGTTGGCGATATGGGAATGGTCATAGCCCTTGCTTTTACCCACCAGAGCACTGACATGGGTCTTAAGTGACATGACAAATGGGAAAATGCTTTGTAAACTGCAGAGTTGCATCAATTCTAGTTATTTTAAAATTTGAAGGCAAACACGATTCTCCCCCAGATATTTTAAAATAGCTCATCTTCTACATCAAAGGTCAAATGTCAGAAGATAAGACTATAATCAGTACATTCAAATGAGACACCACTTCTGCTCTGTCACTTTTGTGGAGAGAATTATTGTCAGGACAGCAGGCAGCAATTGTAACAAGGAAAAATAATGCCAGTGTGCAAAGAAAGAAGAGAAAGCTCAATCAACTTAGACCCTCACCTCCCCTCGCAATGTCCTCTCCTCTGTTGGTTATGGAACCAGAACGTCTTATACCCTGGATGTTTCTCAAGTACACTCTTTTTTCCACTCCATCACCCCTGCTTTCCTCAGGCACTCACTGCCTCTAGCCAGGGTATTGCACCAGCCAATACATCAATGTTCCACATCAAGGTTTTCTTCCTAAAATTATGTGTTCAAGTCACTCTTAAGGCTTAAATCCCCAGAATGCCTTCCCAATCTCTGAATAAAGGGTAGAACTGAAGCTCAGCAGACTCCTTTACAATCAGTTTTCCTCTCTTGGCACTTGTTCCGTTGCACTTTACAGTCCAGCTTGACTCTCTATCCTGCAGCTCTTCAAATAAGCCACAACCCAGCCACACCTTTCCATTTGCCCTTCCCCTTTGTTCTTCCAATTATTTTTCACCCAGCCATCAACATTCAATGCAAAAGCAGCTTCCTCTTCAAAGCCTTCTTCCCCATATTCTCCCATCCTATCACAACACCACATACACCCAGAAAAAGTTAGGGTTCTCTCTGACTCACCAACACATTATGCGTGCTCCTCTTACAGTATTTTCCACAGGGAGCATCACTGTTTACTTTTTGGTCTCCCCCACTAGACTGTGAATGCCCTGAGGTAGAGACTTCCTCACATTTGAATCCCTGCCCTTAGTAGGGAATGCCTATAACAGCTCCTTAGTAGGCATTGCATGAATAAGTGTATTAACCTGAACTTAAAAGATCTCCATATTAGCACAGTTTTTTAAAAATGACTGCATTAGCAATATCTTATAGAAGCACAGCTTGCTTGTAATTTTCTGTCTCATGTACTCAGCATGGAAATTTTTTTCAATCAGAGTAACTGAAGTTGTAATTATTTAAAAGAGGTGACATGAGCTAAATGGATCCTTGTGCTTAGAAAAATATAAGAGTGTGCAATGATTAACAGAAAAATGCCACCAAGACATTTCTTTATCCTCATTTTCATGTCAAATCTCCTTGTTTTGGAACCTACAGTAAAGTTTTGAGTCTATTAATTATGACATTACTGCCTGCTGCTATTAACTTAAAGACAATGTCAAAAATGCTAAACTGTGAAAACCAGCAGATGGACAGGAGCATGGAAAATGGAATGCTTGAGTATGAGAAACTCTCTAAAGGAAGAAATTCAGTGCCCAGAGACCATTATCTGGTAGGAACATTTATCTGACTGTGGGTATAAGCCAAAGACACTTAATTTACAGTAGGCAGAGTAGAGGTCAGTGCCAGACATAACTATTTTAGCTGCTTTTTCTGTGTAATGGCAAGTATCATAGAATTCTATTGGAAAAATAAGTGAGATGCATTAACCAGTGACTTACAATTTACTGTAGACTAAGTAATGACCCTGAGGGGCCATGACATCCAAATTGGTCCAGCTTTTTTATTAGTAGGATTTTTTAAAAAGGGAAATCAGTAGCCTTTTCCCCTTTCTACATTTTTTAGTGGTTTCCTTAAGTAGCATATTCTACTGAAGCCTATGAGTACTGTCTTGCTTTCTTGTGAGGCTGGAACTGTTGCTCTTTTTAAAAGGACAATGGGGATCTACCGATGAAGGATAGGGCAACATGACATCTTTCCCTTTCATCAGGTTTCAGTACTCTAACCTGTGCCCTATTCATCCTGGGGCTGAAACGCTGCACCTGCTTCAGACACCTCCCATCATCTCAGCCTTCCTACTGCTCCGGCCTTTACAGGGTCGCCTTGCAGCACAAGGTGCTTTGAGCATCTCTCACCTAATGCTGTGGGGCTTCTCTGATGCCTCTACATGAGAAGCCTGTGGGACCTACAGGACTCCCACCTGTGTCTTAAAAGTGTGCCTAGAGGCAGGGTAACAAAATTCTCCTCTTTTTCATCCCTTGGCTGGATAGATCTGGGGCTCTTTCTTTGGGGTTAGCCAAAAAAGTTCATTCGGGTTTTTCTGAAGGATGTTACAAAAAAAAAAAAAACTCAAATGAACTTTTTGGCCAACCCAGTAAATGGTTCCACAGGTAGTGCCAATGGCAGCAAGCTCCTGTTGCCCACAGTGGCGACCAACTAGACTACACGCCATTGTGTTGGCTCACCTCCCTCCCTGTTTCACTCTACCCAGTTCCTCGCTCTTATTCTTTGAGATCATGAAACTCTGCCATCGCCAATCCCCCTTTACTCTTCTTCTGTGGTAACTTTGGGAATCACACAGGAAGATGATGACATCAAACTTGGATGAGCTTAGGGCTCTGAATGGGCGTCCCTGGTGGCTCAGATGGTAGAGAATCTGCCTGCAATGCAGTAGACCTAGGTTTGATTCCTGGGTTGGGAAGATTCCCTGGAGGAGGGCATGGCAACCCACTCCAGTATTCTTGCCTGGAGAATCCCCATGGACAGAGGAGCCTGGCAGGTCAGAAAGAGTCAGACACAACTGAGCAACTAAACACAACACACAGAGTTCTGAATGGCTGAGTGGAGATGAATCCTGCCAGCCCTATCACATTAGATTGGGATATAATTGAATAATTATAAATATTGTATTAAGCTACTGAGGCCTGGAGGTTGTTATAACTGAGTGTTATTTACCCTAATGAAGCCCTCAGTATTGTGCATAGGAATTCTCTTACCTAAAATGAATACTCTCTTCCCTCCTTTCTTATCTCTAATCAAAATCTTTTCAATATGTAAAAACCCAGCTGGAATCCTACCTAATCCACGACTTTTTGATGATCGCAACAGCTCATGGTGACCTCTCTCTTCGTTTAACTCCTAGGGCACTGTTTTCCTATTTGGACCTTAGATAAGTACTGCTGTCTTATTTGCTTTTCATGTGCTACTTGTCCGGCTGGATTATAAATTATGACACTGACCCTGAGGGGCCATGACGCCCAAATTGGTCCAGCTTTGTAGGAGATTAATACTACTATTACTATTATTATTAGGCCCCTAAAGCAATTATTACCAGTGTAGGTAGGTGGTACATTAGGAACGAAAAGTCAGAAGTCACATAAGGCTTAGAAGTCCTATAAATATCATTATGTGATTCTAGCTTGGGCTAAATATAAGAATTCAGCCCCAGTAATTCTGGCTCACAAGCACAACAATGTATTCTCTGAGGATAAAATTAATTTCTATATATAAATAAGTCGTTCAGAAATACATTTAATTTGCTTTTTTTCCTCAGGGGCTAATTAATGTTAGCATTTCCTGCACCTCTCCTTTAAAAGCATATTGTATAATATCCCAGATTGTGAAAGGAAGGATTAGAATGTGAGATCTCTTTGAAATTCTCCCACAATACTGATTTTTTTGTCACCCGTATTTAGCTTTTGTTTTGAAATGAAAGTCAGCAGTTTAGTACAATTTGCACTGGACTTTATAAGTCTACTTTTTCTATAACAACAACAATAATAATAAATATTAATGCTTCTTTCCATTCCTGAATTTCCTCTTTCTGACCCTAAATGTTAAACAGTGATATTCATATTTTTTCTCTTTTTCTAATTGTGAAGAACAAACTGCTGAACTTTATCATTTCAAGTAGCCATGACTTATTTTGAAATTAAGGGAATTTTTTGGAATAACTGTTTTAAGTCTAAGGATTAAGAACTTGAATCAGACACATGTTCACAAATTTTATACAAGTTGCTGTTTGAAGATACTGGAAACCATTATAACTGGAAAGAAAAGATTGCATTTTGATGTTGTTGAACTGTGCCTGTTCAGTAATACAGATACCTTTGACATCCTTATTCACTCAGCGGGGCTTAGTGCTAGCAATTTGCTTTTCTGTCCAGTCAATGCTCTCATTCTGAACTGGAGGGAATACTCTGCAGTTGCACAGTTCATGCCCTCCCGGCTTTAGTTTTTCTCCACTGAAGCTACTTGTATAGAGATCAGTATCTGCTGGCTGTATCAGTACTTCTAACAAGCACACAGCATTCAGTCTTATCCTTTTCAAGTCCCAAGTGTGACATATTAATGATGAAGAATAAAGTTTCTAGCCTTTCAAGGAATAGCTTGAAATAACACAGCAACATGGAACAAGTATCTAAAAAGCAAAGAAACATTCTTATGATCAGTCTATCACCATTGCATTTGAATTTCTTAGCAGCCATAATTTAATCTCTGGTTGACATGAATGAAGGACAAGAACTAGGATATAAATACACTGATTCGTATATTTCCCTCCCCTAAAAACTCTAATGTGAGAATTGCCTTTTAATATCTGGTTAGGTTTTTTTGTTTGTTTGTTTAAAAAATATGAACACCATTACAGATTTTCTGCAGAGGTTTTCAAAATGTATTTCTCAAAACCACAGGTTTTCCATAGTGGAACATCAGGGCTGCCACAATTGGAGCTGAGCGTGTGTGTGTGTGTGTGTGTGTGTGTGTGTGTGTGTGTGTATGTAGTGGGGGGTTCCTTCCCTCTTCCTACCCCAGGAGTTTTGCTCTTTATGTTTTACATTTGGATTTCTATATAAAACTTACAACTAAAAGAGAATGGATTCTGAGGGAAATTTTTTTTTAAATGTTTGAATCATGGAGACATCGTTTTCTTCCAATCAAAGAAAATCTTTTTTTTTTTTTTTT
>SJYA01002420.1:258717-376771 GCA_006410615.1 Neotragus moschatus
TTTTGCATTGAAATAACCAAAATTTGATGTTTTGGGAATGTGTGGGTGATATCTGCCTGGGGTCTAGTCTTCTTTCCTGGAGCTTCCCGGGTGGCATTAGTGGTAAAGGACCTGCCTGCCAATGCAGAGGACATAAGGATGTGGGTTCGATCCCTGGGTGGGGAAGATCCCCTGGAGGAGGTCATGGCAACCCACTCCAGTATTCTTGCCTGGAGAATCCCATGAACAGAGGAGCCTGGTGGGCTACAGTCCATGGGGTCACAGAGAGTTGGACATGACTGAAGTGACTTAGCAAGCACATACACAAGACACAGAGGTTCTCTGAATTCTGTGCCAGAATAGGAGCTGCTCTGGTGAAGGTGCCTAAACATCGAGCACCACCACCCCCCCCCACCTACTCAGAGAAAGCAATATAGATTTTTGTCCAAATTCTATTTGGTTTTCATCAACAGTCCACCATTTCATTAATACTAGCACAGTAGAGACAATAAGACCCTCTCAATATGTTTTTAAAATAATAACAGCTATCATTTATCGCATGTTTTATGCCATGCTCTTTGGTAAAGTGCTTTGCGTACAATGAGCATTGATTTGAAGGAAATTTTTAAAAACTTGCCCAAGCTCACACCCCTAGTAAGTCATAAAGCTGAACTTTGAGCTCATGTCTGTCATCTCAGCACCCAAGTTTTGAATCACTAAGCATTTTTCCACTAAATGCCATGAATTGTACTGGGCACTGGAATACACCCATTAAATAGGTCTTCCAACTCCAGACTTCCTGCCTTGAACTTATGGAGTTCAATAGAGACATGTTGAACAAACATGTATTGAAGGAGTCTGTTAGCTCAGCTCTCATCTGTTGTGTGCACAGCGGCTATTGTTTGTCAGCAACCAACTGCACAGCTTTCTTCTGGGAAATGCTCCTTTCCCTACTCTAACTTTGTGTGAATATGTGCTACCCTTCACTTACCCATCCCACTCCCCTGCCTCCTCTGATTGGCCCAAGTGGCCCTGCTTAGAGATGATTGGAATGGATTTGGGTCCAGCTGGGTGAATAAAGGCTCTGCCAATCAAAGTCCTCTCCTCCGATCTTGCAGCTGGGACCTTAGTCTCAGTCTCCCTCTGGTGGCAAGCTAGGAGAAGTCTGGCATGAAAGCATCTGTGGTTTCTGTGTTAGGTCTGACCTGTAGTCAGAAACCGAGAAATTGAGAGATTGAAATCATGAGGAGAGAAGAAAGATGGTAAGTATGGTAGAGTTTGAGACCTGATATCAAGTTGTTCTCAAGTCCCATCTCCACTCTTCCTTATATCCCCTTTGCCAACTAATTGGGTTTAGTCACTTCCAACCAAAATAGTTCTGACCAAGATGGCAGGTTCAGTCCCTGGGTGGGAAACATCCCCTGGAAAAGGGAATGGCAACCCACTCCAGTATTCTTGCCTGAAAAATTCCATGTATAGATGAGCCTGGCTGGCTACAGTCCATGGGACTGCAAAGAGTCTGAGAGGACACCATACACACAAGATGGTGGGTTTATAAAAATTCTCTTGTTAGGTTCATGTTTATAATAAGAGAAGAGGAAAAGTACTTTCTGTCTTTTCTCTGCATGTGGCAGACTCTGTAGCTCTAGATAGGAGGATAATGGTAAGGATTGACAGAGTAGAGAAGCAAATTTTTGGAATTTCACCAATAGCACTTCTGTTTTTGTTTTATATTCCTTGTCAAGACTTTTATATTGCAAGGAGACTTTCCTGACCATTAAATGGTGATAGATAAATTTTTATAGTATCATATATTTCTACATAATAGCTGGTAATAAAGTTTTTATTCTAGAGAACTCTGGGACACATAAATAGACATTCCTTGCTACTCTGGACATGAGGAAATTAACTGAGCTTAATTTAATTCATTGAACTGAGCTTAATTTCATTCATTGTTAAATTATTCTGTAATAATTAAATAATTACTATAGTATTACTATTAATTATTGATTTATGTAATAGATAAATTATGAGATAATGCTTCATTTTATAAGCAATGCATCATGGAATTGCTGCAAATACTGATTTCAGAGTATAAAAAACTGCCCTGACAATTTACAAAATCTCTTGTGGGGAAACCAAAGATCATAGTGAGTCCACATACATCTAATTGACACACAACTTATTAAAAAAAAAACATTCTTTAAATGAATCTAGACTGCTGAGCACAGGTGGGAGCCAAAATCCAGCCCTCACTTCTCACCCCAAGCCATGTGCCCATGAGGCCGCCTGCACTCTCTCAGTGGCACCAGTGGTGGCCCTCCTGAAAGCAAAGCAAACTTTCCTGGGACCTAAAACTCCCTGAAAGAAAGAGGCATTCTTCTGAAACACAAGACAGGTAAATAATGGCAGAAATAACATTTGCCCTATCAAAGTGATGCACATGAATGCCCAATAAGTGCTTATTAAAGGAGCACCTTATCAAATAAGGAAGGTAATGGTTTTCTTGATAATATGCCAAAAGGAAAGTGATAGCAAGTGACTTAAAGTATATGTTCCAATTTCCTTTAGTGGCTTATTTCCTCATTATAGCTGTGAGTGTGTGTGTGTTTTGTCTACCCTACTCAACAGCATGAGGATTGATGACTATCATTGTATCTCTTCCCTTGGCGGATAGGGACACCAGAAGAGTAAACACTTATTTTAACTTAAATTTTTTTTTCTTACTTACTATCAACATTTGCCTCCTCCATCTCCACCCTCACAGCTGCTCTGATCCTTATGGAACATATGGCTGATGGGAGAAGTAGCCCCAGTGAGTTGAACAATCACATCCCTATCAGTGGGTTTCAGTTTATCAACACTGACAATAAATTTCTCTCTGTGACTCACCATATTTTGCTTTTTTATACCACAGAAAGGTCCTGGACGTGCTTACAGTGCTTTCTATAAATAACAGCCACACATTCCAGCTTTCGAAGGAGCACATTCTGCTAAACATAGACTGTGGAGACAAGCAATCCCTGTTTTTCTTGCTGTACATCATGGGTGCTAATTCAGGCTCAGTTTTCCTTATTTCATCTCAGCATGTCCTTGGCTGTTTTGGGTCCTTTCCCAGAAGTCACCATGTCACTTCTAGTGCCCCATGGCTAATACCCAGGCCAGTAGTAGCCACAGCCCTAAAATGCTGGAGCTTCATGGCTGCCATCACCATTAGCTGGATGGACCACACTGTTGTTAAACAGTCTCATAGACATTATAAGTCAAAAACCAGAAGTTTGGGAGTCTCTTGGTAATCACAAGAGCCATAAGCCATTTAAAAGTTGAGGTCTGGGTATTACTGACCTAGAATTTGCAGCTGAGGCAGGAAGACAGACAGCTTGGCAAGAATAGCTAGAGGCTTTATGGGATATGTCACTAATATGAAAGATTTACAGTGTGATTTACTCAGTTCTCCCAGCCAGTGCCAGGCTAGACTATAACCTGAATATTATGGGACATGACTTGGTTAAATCTTTTCTTGCGTTTTTGCTTGCTCTTTTTTTTTCTTTTTTTTTTTTTTTTTTTGAGTTTTACTTTTTTTGAAAGCATCTGCCATTCAGCAGAAGAAACGTGAAACAGAAGTCTTTTGGTTTACTTTGGATACATGTTTTAAAGACCTAGCACCTTTCTTTCTATAACATTCCATTTAGCTCTAAAATGCCAGTAGGCCCATCAGTCATACCAGATCTTTCACCAGAGTATTAGTGTTCCGTGCAGTGTTTTTCAGTTTACAAAATGTGACATCATGTCCAGTCCATCACTGAGCCCCAGAACAACCCTACAGTGTGGTAAGTGTTATTCCCATATGAGAACTGAAGAAACTGAAATTAGATCAGTTTTATGACTAGTTCACAGAGGACAGCCAGAACCCAACCTCAACTCTAGTTCTTTTTCTGTTTTAACCAGAGCATTTTTTTGTCTTTAGAACTGCTGTGACTTGGGTGGTACAGAGGGTGCTGGATCAGAGCCCAAGGACTTCCAGTAAGTCACTCCTTGCTAGCCAGACGAATGTGTGATGGTTGCTTAATCTCTCAGCCTTGATTTCCTTTTCTGTAAAGTGAAATCCTTTTTTGCTCTCATACTTTAGGATAGGCAAACAAGATCATCAGGAATCTTTCCTCCATGAGCAATACAAGTGTGATAGGTGCACTTTACATGCAAAGGAAAATAGAGCAGTTGATAAAGTTTTCTCTTTCTGAGACTTTCTTCTCTGTCTTCATTTCTTTCTTTTACTTTTCCTTTAGTCTGCTGCAATGGGTGGATTATTTACTGTCATTCAAGTTTGCAGTTTTGTTATCTGCTAAGTGAAGAAATTGTGCTTTTCTCATATGATTTTATTGAGAGTTATCACTCTGTCCTCTCCAGGTAAATCTTAATACAGCATGTCAATATAGTTCAGCAAAATCTTATGGAAAGTTAGATTGACTTTTGGGGATTTTTGAGGGGTTTTTCCTTTTTTCTGCATTTTTATTTTAGGTTAGTCTTACAACATTTTTTGGCTTCTATGTTTGGGTTGAGAATAGAGATGCCAGTATTTTTTTCATTTCTAAACCTCAGCTCTAACCTTGTCAAGGTTAGAAACTGATATTTACTAGAAACATATGGAGAAAAAAGAGGCTTTTCTGGGTCACTCTCATCTAGGGCAATTGATCGGCTCATACAGTTAGATCAGAGATTATCAAAGTATCTTCCCTGGACCAAGAGCATCAGCTGGGAGCAAGTTAGAGATGCAGTCTCAGGTGCCGCCCGAATCCTGCTGAGTCAGAAACTCTGGGGTTGAGACAGCAAAATCACTCTGAAGTTTGAGAACTCCAGAGAATAGATAATTGTCCTATTAGAATATATATATTTTTAACTCTTAAACTCCTCAGCATGGCTCTGTGCAAGTGAAATCACAAAGGATATATGTTAGTGGAATGGGAGAAACTTTATGTAGGGCCAATTAAGGACCCGCTATAACTAGGGAATAATAACTAGCTACATTGTTATTCTCTGTTACCTCTTTAATTGCCTTATCACTACCTTAGACATATGTTATGAATGTCCTTTTCTTTATTCTAAGTGTGTATGAAACTTTTATCTAACAATTAGCATCAATCTTGAGATACTTGTAAATACCAAGCTATGTTAGAACCTTAGTTCAATTCAGCTGAACTGAGGCTTGTCATTTTTGATAAATCATTTCTTTGGGCTGTTACTACATGGTAAATCCCGTTTTGTCTTTTAGTTCTTGAGCGATGCTGGGCAAATATGATCTATTCTTCCAAATATCTCTCCACATTGCCAATTGCTATTCCACACAATTTTGTAAGAGACCAAGCCTAATTACCCCAAGGAAAAAGTACCTTTCAGAGGCACTCCATTTGGTCTGTTAATTCAGTTAATAGCAGTCCTTTTCTGGGGAAAACATGTTCTGTTTTGATCAGCACTTTAATTTTCAAGGTTAATATTCACAAGCTTCTCAAAGATGAGGTTCAGCCTCGTGTGTATTTGTTCTTAGTCGCTTCAGTCATGTCCGACTCTGAAACACTATGGACTGTATTCTTCCAGGCTCCTCTATTCATGAGGTTCTCTGGACAAGAATACTGGAGTGGGTTGCCATGCCCTCCTCAAGGGGATCTTCGCTACCAAGGGATCAAATCCGACATTGGTTATGTCTCCTGCATTGACAGGTGGGTTCTTTACTCCTAGCAACACCTGAGAAGCCCAGAGATTCAGCCTTAACTCATGACAAACACTATTATTCATCTTAGGATGGCAAGAATTTGGGTTGTGCTACTTTATTATTGTGTGACTTTGAGCAAACTACTCAACCTTCCAAGAACCTCATCTGCGAAATAGTTACCTCATAGCCAGAGTTCAAAATCTGGAAGAGAATTCCATTCTTTTAAAAAACATAACTCACCTCTCTCCACACCCAAGGTTTTCAGGTTTTTAGAGGAGATGCAAGGGAAGACAATACAGCTCTGAGGTCTATAATACAGGTTTAAGTGAAAATCCTAGACTTTACACTTTCTACCCTGTGTCTTTGGGCAATTTACTTAATCTCTTTAAACTTTAGTGCCCTTATCCTGGTGGCTCAGAGGTTAAAGCCTCTGCCTGGAATGTGGGAGACCTGGGTTCGATCCCTTGGTTGGGAAGATTCCCCTGGAGAAGGAAATAGCAACTCGCTCCAGTACTCTTGCCTGGAGAATCCCATGGAGGGAGGAGCCTAGTAGGCTACAGTCCACGGGTCGCAAAGATGACTGAGTGACTTCACTTTCACTTTCACCCTGTGTCTTTAGGCAATTTATTTAATCTCTTTAAACTTTAGTGCCCTTATCTATAGAATGATGTAATAATAGCACTTATCTTGTGGGGTTGGAGAGACAAGTATATAGAATACTTAGCCTGGCATGGAGTGAACGTTCAAATATATCTGTTATTATAATTATCATGATTGCCTGTCTTTCTTAACATGTGTCAAACAGTATTTCTTTGGACTAGACCATTTTTTTTTTCTTTTTTATCACAGTAAGACAGAGTTATAGGACATGAATTCCTTCACTCTTTTTCATGAATTCCATGCCAAGGTATATATGACTATTGGCCACACTGTTTGAAGCAGACTTTTTGAAGATTAAGATGGGGATTCTCAACTGATGATTGGTTTTGACCTCTGGAGCTGAATAGTTCATTTATGAACAGATGACCAAGGAGTTTTTCTTATGGCTTGTAGCCTGTAGCCAAGTCTACTCATGCAGACCACTGGGTAGTTCTTGACACTCTCCACCCCCAACAGAAATTATGGGCCATTGTGAATGCTAGTCACAAAATTCCTTTGCCTTCTATTGCCATATAGCATAATGGCACTCACCCTTGTCGAACCAGCTTCTTGTATCTTTCCAGTGCCATCATCATCTTTAGTCACTCCTCATTTGGTGAGAGCTCTACACTAACAGCATAAATGGAACTGGATTCTGAATCAGTCTTCCAACGATACCGTAGCAATCAGTCTCAAAACACAAGGTAGGAAAGATATTTCTGGTAGCATTTGCCATTTTGATAGCATTATGATCCTTATTTTATAAAATTTCTCAAACTTAGGATTCAGCTGGTCAAACTATTATTTTTTAACCTTAAAATATGTCCTAATATTCAACCTCTGCTTTATACATGGGCATATTTCCATAATTAGATCATGAGTTAAGTTTTTCATTATATCAGTTATTATATGGGCTAAAGTGTGATTAATGACCCTAATTATTAAAGGAAGAAATATGTCGGCCATCAAAGCATTTAACAGTGTCCAAGCAGGTAATAATTTGATAGAAAAGTCTTAACTAGAGTAACAACTATATAAAATAACACATCACATATTTTTGAAAAATGACTTAAGTGTAAAAAATCAAGGTTAGAACTCAAGAGTGTTCTCTTTTGTCATGAATATATTTCAATTTTTACAGCAGAAACAAGAGACTGCTTTTATTATATTATTTATGGTAACTAATTATCTCTTTATAAAAGGAGGTTTCGTATAACCTATTTTTGGAAAAGCAGTTAAGAAGCTATTTTGGTTTTCAGTGTCCAGAGATTTTGCTCCTTAATTTTATACCATAGTTATATATTGTAGTCAGAATGAGTTTTTTGTACATGGGTTTTATTCAGAGGAAGTTACTGTAATTCAGAGAGGCAGTCACCAATATGAATATAGCTCTAGATTGGTCAATTATTTCTTGTACTAGTTCCAGGGGTTGATTGGAAAGAGGCTTGTGGTGGCAGGGCTGGCTGGGGCAACTTGGGGACAGTAGCTTCATGAATCTAGGGGAAAATTTTTTGGTATGTGCACATTTGCTGTTACTTGGTTTTGTAGCCAAACATTGCTTCTTGGATTTCTTATCAGTAAAACCAAAGATATCCAAGATTTCATTGGTGCTATCAGATCGATGATTATAGATCATTCTAATAACCTCAATCCTGGCATAAGCCTCAGCTAAGTAAATTCTTCTTGAGTGTGTTATTATCAGTCTTAGGAGAAGTTACATTAGAGTTAGTAATGAAGGTATTANATTACTGGTTGGGGCATAGACTTGGATTACCATGATATTGAATGGTTTGCCTTGGAAAGGAACAGAGATTAATAGGATTTAATTACACCATAGGATTTACCTACACCGTAGTTTGGTGTCAGATCAAACAACTGGGAGGGAACATAGCCACTCATGAACAGAAAATTGGATTAAAGATTTACTGAACATGGCCCGGCCCATCAGAACAAGACCCAGTTTCCCCCAGTCAGTCTCTCCCATCAGGAAGCTTCCATAAGCCTCTTATCCTTATCCCTCAGAGGGCAGACAGAAGGAAACCACAATCACAGAAAACTAATTAAACTGATCACTTGGACCACAGCCTTGTCTAACTCAATGAAACTATGAGCCCTGCCAAGTAGGGCCACCTAAGAGATGGGAATACCAAACCACCTTACCTGCCCTCCTGAGAAATCTGTATGCAGGTCAAGAAGCAACAATTAGAACTAGACATGGAACAATAGACTGATTCCAAATCGGGAAAAGAGTACATCAAGGTTGTATGTTGTCACCCTGCTTATTTAATTTACATGCAGAATACATCATGAGAAATGCTGGGCTGAATGAAGCACAAGCTGGAATCAAGACTGCAGGGAGAAATATCAATAACCTCAGATATGAAGCAAAGAAGAACTAAAGAGTCTCTTGATGAAAGTGAAAGAAGAGAGTGAAAAAGTTGGCTTAAAACTCAACATTCAAAAACTAAGATCATGGCATCCGGTCCCATCACTTCATGGAAAATAGATGGGGAAACAATGGAAACAGTGAGAGACTTTATTTTGGGGGGCTCCAAATTCACTGCAGATGGTGATTGCAGTCATGAAAGAAAGACACATGCTCCTTAGAAGAAAAGTTATGACCAACCTAGACAGCATATTAAAAAGCAGAGACATTTGCCAGTAAAGGTCCATATAGTCAAAGGTATGGTAGTAGTCATGTACTAGTCATATGAGTAGTAGTCATTTAAGAGCTAGATTATAAAGAAAGCTGAGCGCCAAAGAATTGATGCTTTTGAACTGTGGTTTTGGAGAAGACTCTTGAGAGTCCCTTGGACTGCACAGAGATCAAACCAGTCAATCCTAAAGGAAATCAGTCCTGAATATTCAATGGAAGGATTGATGCTCAAGCTGATACTCCAGTACTTTGGCTACCTAATGCAAAGAACTGAGATGTTGGAAAAGACCCTGATGCTGAGAAAGATTGAAGGTGGGAAGGGAAGGGGATGATAGAGGATGAGATGTTTGGATGGCATCATTGACTCAATGGACATGAGTTTGAGCAAGCTCTGGGAGTTGGTAATGGATAGGAAAGTCTGGTGTGCTGCAGTCCATGGGGTCTCAAAGAGCTGGACATGACTGAGCGACTGAACTGAACTGAACTTCTAGCAAAAACATAGACACTGCAAAAAAACATAAATGGTTCTTTTCTTCCTCATAAAACCACAGACAAAAAAAATAACAAGAAAGAATCCATATTCCCATTTTCATTTTAGCTACCAGAAAACTAGAGCCTAAATCAAGACCCAAGTTTTGGGCTCTCTTTAGGTACTTGGGAACTTTTATTCTTGTGGGTCACTTTTATTTTATTTTATTATGTTATACTGCTGCTGCTAAGTCGCTTCAGTCATGTCCGACTCCGTGCGACCCCATAGACGGCAGCACACCAGGCTCCTCTGTCCATGGGATTTGCCAGGAAAGAGTACTAGAGTGGGGTGCCATCGCCTTCTCCGTGTAATTGCCTACTTTGACTCATTTCTTATAATTACTTGCTTAATTCTAGTGTAACTTAAGTTTGTGAAGTTATTAATACATATATTTGCTCATCAATCAGCTATAGATTCCCTCTCTTCTACTTCTCCCACCCCATTTTTAGTTCTGACCTAAGAAGCAGGACCTTTCTTTCAAATATATACACAGAATAAAGTCATTTCCATCAGACCTGAACAATCTTAGACAGAATTTATTCTTGGTACTTACATACAGTTCACTCCTATGGATAAATAGTCAGGCCTGAATTATGGAAAGCAAGAACCTATTCTCCCATTTTTCAGACATTTTCAGGGAGAGATGAATTTTCAGATTCCAAAATTATATGACAGAAAAGTTAGGATGACGACTCTCTTTCTCTCTCTTTGAATGTTAATTATTCATTGAAAAGCTTTTTAAAGATAGAGTTTAACATTTCTTTATTGACTCACTGTAAATAAGATTACAAGTAGTAATTGGAGTCCTTGATTCCTTATAAAGGCACTTAACATTTTGTTATAATCCTAAATCAACTTTAAGGTTATCGAAGCAATTTTCTGAAAATGTGAAAAATCTCTGTTCCTTGTGCATTGGCTACCATTGCTTCTAACCATTAACGGGATTTACCCAATCTTTATTTCTGTATTCATGTATTGATTGATGTTGATCTATCCTTGTTCTTTCTCTATGATAATGAGATATACTCTTGACAGATATGTAAGTGTACAATACACTAATAGCTATAGGCAGAGTGTTCTGCAGCAATTTATAAAATGTATACATTGTGCAAGCTGGAGCTTTATCCCCTTTCAGTAGCAACTCTCCAATTTTCCCTTCCTCTCCCCCCTGCTCTAGCCCCTGGCAACCATTGTTTTACTCTTCACTGCTTTGAGTTTGACTATTTGGTACTTTTTCACCTCCATGCCTGCACAGGTTAGGGAAGGATAACACATAGGATTATTTTAAAAACAGAGCTATCTGGCCTGGAATTTGACATGTGTCTTATACTGTCCTTGTTCTCCCACAGGTTGAGCTAGTACACTTGAGAGAAACTGTATGGAAGACAGCCAAATTTGATGACAGAGGAGTCCTCACGTATAGCAAGTCTAAAATCTCATTAAGTGGTGTTTGGGATGCTGTTAATGCTATTACTGTAATACAAACATCAAAGAAAATCAGATCACACACTCAGGGAAATCGTTCCCTGCTGGAAATCCTGTTAGCTGACTTCAATTATGCTGTGCTTTTCCTCCTTCAGAAGGCTGTGTCAGCTCCATTATCTTCTCTCTAAATCAACTGCTTAATCAAAGTGCACACATTTGAAATTCATCAAATTAAGGAAAATAACATTTGAATCGTATACTTGTTTGAGTTCAGACTGTAGCAATACAAAATTATTCTGATTGCTAGAAGTGAACCTATGGACAGTGGTTAAGAAGATAAATAAGATTAAATCAGAATTAGAAAGAGAGCCTTTCTGGTAGGAAGCTTATAGGCTCTAAAGTAGAGATTTCTTTCAGGATTAACATCTATTTTTTAAAGTGCAATTCAAGATTTGTTAAATTCCCTCCATTGTACTCCTGAAAGGAAAACATAATAATATAATCCCTGTATCATTTTTTTTGGTTTTCATTTTTATTATGAAAAATGTTAAACATACTGAAAAGTAGAGGTACTATCAAATAAATACATCCTATCACCTTGAAACATAATTTTTTACCATTTATATATTTGTTTCATAAAGTATTGATATTCTGAAACAAGTTAGATGGTGCTAGTGGTAAAGAATTCGCCTGCCATTGCAGGAGATGTAAGAGACATGGGTTCCATCCCTGAGTTGGGCAGATCCTCTGGAGTAGGAAATGGCAGCCCACTCCAGTATTCTTGCCTGGAGAATCCCATGGGCAGAGGAGCCTGGCGGGCTATGATCCATGGTGTCACAGAGTCGAACACAATTGAGTGACTGAGCACACACACAGATATCATGACACTCTACCCTTAAGTACTTCAACATGTATCCCTGAAAAAACAGGATATTTTCCTCATATTCACAATTTCATGATCACACCTTACAAAAGTAATAATTATTCCTTAATAATATTTAATTTTCAATTTCCCTCGGTTGTCCCAAAGAAGCCCTTCAGGGCTAGTCTGTTCAAATCAGGAGATTTGATTACTCTTAAATATCACCAGTCCAACTTGTAATTTAAATGAATTTGTGGAAGTCTTTGAAGATTTTCAGGATACATTTGTAACTTTCAGTTATATTTAAAATGAGCCAAAGAAAGACACTCACCACATTATATGTTAAGCATTCTTAGGTTGGTTTTATTAAAGATTTCTGAGTGTTTATTTCAAAATGTTTTTGCACTTTTTGTTTTACTTTCTACAGAACTGCTGTAAGACACCAAAGATAAGCAGAAGTGTTCTGTTACTGAGTGAGAAAACTTTTTCAGTGTCTCAAAAATAATGACAGAAATTCAGAAACAAACGTTAAGAGTAAAATGGCTTGAATGTTAAAACATGATAGTCAACCTATATCCTTCTAAGGTCTGATAGTCCAAAATGTTGACCATGAAAGTAACTTGAATAATTCAAAAAGTCTTATGTCCTCTTAATTTCCTTAGGAGGTATAGAAAGGAGCTATTAGTGACTGTCAGCAGACTTCGCTGTATTCCACTGTGCTGCCGTTTTCAGGAATGTCTAACCACTAAGTGGTACCTTAGACCTGTGGGCACATACATATGCATCTTACCAGCCACATACGGGCAGGGAGAAACTGGAAGTGTCACCATCCAACAGGCTCTTCCTAGTGGGCTCAGAGCATGAAAACGTGGATAGCTTATCTGCCTTCTGATTCACTGCATCACGCCCAAGGATATCCTTCTGTGAAATGGTAGAGCAATAATTTCTGAGTTCTAAATAATATATCAGGAAGCCTAGAGAGAAAAGAGAAAACAAGGGCAATATTGTGAGTTTTTTTAATTAATTTATTTTAATGGGAGGATAATTACTTTACTATATTGTGGTGGGTTTTGCCATACATTGACATGAACCAGCCATGGATGCACATGTGTCCCCCCATCCTGAACCCCCTAACCTCCTCCCTTCCCACCCCATCCCTCTGGGTTGTCCCAGAGCGCTTTGAGTGCCCTGCTTCATTCATCAAACTTGCACAAGCCATCTATTTTACATATGATAATATATATATTTCAATGCTGCTCTCTCAAATCATCCTACCCTCACCTTCTCCCACTGAGTCCAAAGGCCCTTTCTTTACATCTGTGTCCCTTTTGCTACTTTGCATATAGGATCATTGCTATCATCTTTTTAAATTCCATAAGTGAAAAAAGTGAAGTTGCTCAGACTCTTTGCAACCCTGTGGACTATAGTCCACAGGCTCCTCAGTCCAGGGGATTTTCCAGGCAAGAATACTGGAGTGGGTTGCCATTTCCTTCTCCAGGGGATCTTCCCAACCCAGGGATTAAACCCAGGTCTCCCACATTGCAGGCAGACGCTTTAACCTCTGAGCCACAAGGGAAGCTATACAGTATTGGTGTTTCTCTTTCTGACTCTGTATAATAAAAATTTAAGAACCAGCTTCTTGTCTGAGATTGTCTTCTCATTGTGCATGTGTGTGTTTTGCTATTAAATTTTTTCCTTTTTTCATGAGATGATGATGATAGTTGAAAATAGCATTTTAATGTCCAAAATGTAAAATGCATAAGCCCATGGAATTCAAATTTTAAAAAATGCATGTTTCTGTTTAGTCATTTATTGCTGCATAGCAAACCACCCCAAAGATCAGAATCCCTAAACAACAGTAGTTTATTTGCTCATGATTTTGTGATTTGGCTGGAACTGGTGGGAAGAACCTGTCTTTTTCCCAGAGTTAAGTGGTTCACCTAGAGCTGGAGGAGCCAGTCTCAAGAAGGTTCACTGCCATGCTGGATGCTGGCTGCCAGCTTGGATCTCAGGTGGGGCTGTAAGACCTCTATGCACCTCTAAACAGAGTGGTTAGTATGGACATGAGACAGAATTCTGGCCAATGAATTACAAGAGGAAGCCTTTTGGGGTAGGGCGAGTGGATCTTCAGAAATAATTTATTCTTTCCTAAAGGAGAGACACAAGAAAAGATATTTTTGTTTTGCTAGATGTTGCCATATCTTTAAGTGATGCTTTAAAACTGTGACAGCTATCATAAAACAAGGAGGGAAATCAGTCTGAAAATGAAGCCAGCATACTGAGGTTGGCAGCACATAAAGATAAAAGGTATTTGGGTTCTTCATAGTGTTATTGAGCTGCTTGAATTAACCATCTTGCTGCTGCTGCTAAGTTGCTTCAGTCGTGTCCCACTCTGTGTGACCTCATAGACGGGGGCCCACTGTCCCTGGGATTCTCCAGGCAAGAATACTGGAATGGGTTGCCATTTCCTTCTCCAATGCATGAAAGTGAAAAATGAAAGAGGAGTTGCTCAGTCGTATCTGACTGTTAGCGGCCCCATGGACCACAGCCTACTAAGCTCCTCTATCCATGAGATTTTCCAGGCAAGAGTACTGGAGTGGGGTGCCATTGCCTTCTCCAAACCATCCATGAGGCCCCTCAATCTAGGAGCCAATTGTGTGAAATTAGTTTTCTTCATTTTCTTAATATGTAGGGTCAGGGTTTTGTCCTTTTACTTATAGCTAAAAACATTTCAACTGATAATCTGTGTTTTCTTGCTTAAGTCAACACTTGCATAAAAAACAAGAAAGTGAGTAAAGTGCAAGTCACTCAATCATGTCCGACTCTTTGCGACCCCATGGACTATATAGTTCTAAAGATAAAAGGTATTTGGGTTCTTCATAGTGTTATTGAGCTGCTTGAATTAACCATCTTGCTGCTGCTGCTGCTGCTGCTGCTAAGTTGCTTCAGTCGTGTCCCACTCTGTGTGACCTCATAGACGGGGGCCCACTGTCCCTGGAATTCTCCAGGCCAGAATACTGGAGTGGGTAGCCTTTCCTTTCTCCAGGGGATCTTCCCAACCCAGGGATCAAACCCAGGTCTCCTGCACTGCAGGCACATTCTTTGTCAGCTGAGCCACAACGGAAGCCCTACTGCCAAAAAAACAAGAAACTAGAAAGCAAAGAAATGTCAAGTGTCTAGAATGAGGACAGTTTTACAACAGAGTAACAGGTACAAACTAACATATGACATATGTAACACACACACATAACTGATTCACTTTGCTTCACAGCAGAAATTGACAGAACATTGCAAATCAACTATACCCCAATAAAATTTTTAAAAAGTATACCTTCTTTTTTTTTCTTTTAAGAAAAAGAAGATATAAAAAAAGTTGGTCCTTGTTAACCACACTAGATAGTTTTAGATAATATCCCTTTTCAATTTATTTCAGTTCTATTTGGTCTAGAAGAAATTCTCACTTTTTAAAAAGTTTATTTATTTTTATTTGAGGGATAATTGCTTTACAATATTGGTTTGATTTCTGCCATACATCAACATGAAAATTCTCGCTTTAATGCTAGAATATCTTTAACATCTAAGAGTTTCTAGCCTAAATTTTTAACACAGAGCTGGCCTCAAGTTCAAAGTTATTGGCAGACAATGGAATTTAGCTAGAATTTATTCATCTTTTGCTTTAGTTGTTTTAGTTGTATTTACTTTTGTGGTTCCATCCTATTAGTGGTAAATGATATTGTTTTTCTGTTTATGGTAGTAACAGTTTTCACATTTTAAGTCAAATATTTAAAGGTAAATGTTAAGTAAATAGTGGTGTAGTTAGGGCATGGACCTGGTAAAAATTATGAAGGTGGCCCAGGGATAGCTGAAGTTTGGGGAATACCAGCCTAGGATGTTTGATAAACTCCTGGGGTACAAAAGGTGAAGACGCCCTGCATACACCATAGCCACTTAGCTAGAATGTAGCTTTCCATTGACTATTTACTAGGATCTCTTTCATATTTCATCTCAGATGGATTATCCAAGATGAATACCTCTGAATATGGCATTTTAACTTACCTACTGTCCTTCCAGTTACATCCTTATCCTGGTTTTACTGGACCATTTGTTCCCTGAGTTTTATTGCCTCCATGACAAAGAATTAGAGTGCCATGCTCTTGCTTGGATTTTTTTTTTTCCACCAGCACTTTCCCTTGCCATGTACTTCTACCCTCCACTCAACTCAAAGAGAAAGCGAAAAGTGAAAGTGAAGTCTCGTGTCGGACTCTTTGCGACCCCATGGACTGTAGCCCACCAGGCTCCTCCATCCATCTGATCCTCCAGGCAAGAGTACTGGAATGGGTTGCCATTTCCTTCTCCAGGGGATCTTCCTGACCCAGGGATCAAACCCAGGTCTCCTGCATTGCAGGCAGATGCTTTTTGACCTCTGAGCCACCAGGGAAGCCTCTCCACCCAACTCAAGCGTTTACTAATTCCAGAGTTTTATTGGTGATTGCAGCCATGAAATTAAAAGACGCTTACTCCTTGGAAGAAAAGTTAGGACCAACCTAGATAGCATATTCAAAAGCAGAGACTACTTTGCCAACTAAGGTCCGTCTAGTCAAGGCTATGGTTTTTCTAGTAGTCATGTATGGATGTGAGAGTCAGACTGTGAAGAAGGCTGAGGGCCAAAGAATTGATGCTTTTGAACTGTGGTGTTGGAGAAGACTCTTGAGAGTCCCTTGGACTGCAAGGAGATCCAACCAGTCCATTCTGAAGGAGATCAGCCCTGGGATTTCTTTGGAAGGAATGATGCTAAAGCTGAAGCTCCAGTACTTTGGCCACCTCATGTGAAGAGTTGACTCATTGGAAAAGACTCTGATGCTGGGAAGGATTCGGGGCACGAAAAGAAGGGGACAACTGAGGATGAGACGGCTGGATGGCATCACTGAGTCGATGGACACGAGTCTGAGTGAACTCTTGGAATTGGTGATGGACAGGGAGGCCTGGCATGCTGCGATTCATGGGGTCACAAAGAGTCGGACACGACTGAGTGACTGAACTGAACTGAATCCCTTTAAATGGAATGTGCCCCTCTGCTTTAACTCTACCCAAAGTCCTATCCATCCTTCAAGGACCAAATCAAGGGTCAGTTTCTCCATGAAGATTTCCCAGATCTCACAGCAGTAAGAATTAATCTCCTCTACCATAGTACTCTGAAAACTCTAATCAAAGCGTGTTTCACAACCTACCTTGTGGATTGAGTAGATAGCTTCCTGAAAATGAGGACTTTGTCTCAATTATTGCTATCTTCATCTAATTAGTAAATATCTAAAAAGAATTTGTTAAATTTATTGAATCAGAATCAAATCATATTTTAAATGTTGGAAATAATATTTTTTTTATTTTAAAATGCTATTTTGTAATTTTTGCAATAGTGTCTACCTCATGTTTTCTCCTAAAAGGGGTCAAAGAAGCTCAGTCATGGAAAGAAACTTTAGGTATTATATCACAATAAAAAGAAATTATTTTAACTATCCAAGGTCAAATTTATTCCATTTTGGAATTCATCCAGAAATGTTATCTCCCTTAGAAAACCCGTTCTGATTTTATGCATCTTTTATTCACAGGAAGTATTTCCTCATATTGAACCCTAACCACTCCAAATTTCAGTTTAATTTGTTTCTTATTGTTCTAGTCTCATAGTCTCCATAAGAAACAGCTGGTCACCATCCATTTCATTTCCTTCCATCACAATCAAAAGTCACAAGCTCTAAATATCCTTTAGAAAACATAATTTTTTTTTTAATCAAGTGTCGGTAGACATCCTATACTATCTGGGTAACTTAAGTTTCTTTTCTTTATTTTTATGATAAGCATGGTTAACTCCTTTAAACAGAGAGTCTCTAAGACTTCCATTGAGAGGAAATATCTTTCAGAGAGGAAAAGATAGCCTCTCTTGAAGAGATACTATTATACTGTATTTGAGGAAGTAAATGGATCAAAATTAATTTGCAGAAAAAGACTGTGTCAAATCAATGAATTCAAAAAAATGTTCACAGGGCACCAATATGATGTGAAAAAATAGCTGTTAAGGGAGAAACTGCAGAAAGTTTACATTCTTATGATCCCAGGAGCAAAGTGACCCACGTTTGACCAAAAGGAGACCAAAAGGAGGTTTGAGCAAAGGAGAAGAGAGTCCACCTGAAGGTTGTGGTCTTGCATGATTCCTGGACACCCTACCAACAAGACTGACTCCACACAGTATTCATATTATAATGAGAAAAAATGCATGTGAATTAGGAAACAGTAATTAGAGATGGAGTCATGCATAGTCTGAGCTTCCCTGGTGGCTCAGTGGTAAAGAATCTGCCTACAATGCAGGAGATGCAGGTTCGATCCCTGGGTTGGGAAGATACCTGGTGGAGGATGGCAACCCACTCCAGTATTCCTGCCTGAAGAATCCTATGGAGAAAGGAGCCTGGCAGGCTACAGTCCATAGCGTCACAAAGAGTCAGACACAATTGAAGCAACTTAGCACGCACTCATACATAATCTGCTTTGGTGAAAGATTTTGGGAGGAGTTGGGAAGGAGAGGCAATAGAGTACAAATTCAGAGAAGGAATCAGAGTTGTATACAAAACAGTTACAGTGAGGGCAAGCACTCACCTTTTATTGTTCTCACTGACTAGTTGAAATCAGTGTAGGTAATGAAGGATATAGTTGCATATCTATCTTCTTTCTTCTAACACTGGCATTACTAACTGGAATGAGCTTAGAAAAGTGGGAAAGCTCTGTTTTCTTTCTTTTTTTTTTTTTTTTTTGAAGTTCTGTCTTCTGATGACCACTCTAATTTTATTTAGTTTAATGCAACTGAAGCAGTTGGCAGATTCGATCACTTTGCCTGCCCAGGAAAGTTGGAACCTCCTAGAGAGAGAAGACGGAGAAGGCAATGGCACCCCACTCCAGTACTCTTGCCTGGAAAATCCCATGGACGGAGGAGCCTGGTAGGCTGCAGTCCATGGGGTCGCTAAGAGTCGGACACGACTGAGCGACGTCACTTTCGCTTTTCACTTTCATGCATTGGAGAAGGAAATGGCAACCCACCCCAGTGTTCTTGCGTGGAGAATCCCAGAGACAGTGGGCCTCCGTCTATGGGGTCGCACAGAGTTGGACACGACTGAAGCGACTTAGCAGCAGCAGCAGAGAGAGAAGAGGAGGTAGAAGAAGAGTCAAAACATAAGAGTCATAAAAAAAAGTCCTGATAAGAGAAAACAAGAATGTTATCTGTTATATCCTTGTGGATAGTGTTATAGAGTTGAACCAGCTTCAAAAATTTATTGAAATGTGTTTTTTTTAACCTGCTTCAGATTTTACCTAAACATTGTAGGCAAACAATTATTGTCTCTTTATTCAATACCCTAAAATAGTTATTGAGCACATCTCAGTAGAAGAGTTAACATCCAAAGCTCTTAGGAGGCTCTCAAGCTAATGCATTCAACTTTGTACTGTGTTATATAGACAGAGGGCAAGACATGGGCCTGAGCGCTTGGAGATTTAAACCTTAGGGCTCCGTGGAAGGCAATTAACTTCTCTACTCATATACTTACTATTGGAGGCCCCAAAGCATTGAGCTTGACCTCTGTCCATTTTCTGTCCATCATCCATCACCCTGAAAGTTGGGAGACTTTCTTAAGAGGGAGGAAATCACAGGCTACAAGTATTTCCATCCTCTTCCTAAGCAATTTTACAGCCACCCTTCTTGCAGTGCACACACACATACACTCCATCACGCTATTGTTAATTATAAGAATTTTCAAAGATGAAAGGTTTTTGCCTAGATTTGTACTTTTTGTACAATACTCAAATTATGTAAATATAATAGGTAGGGGAAAATACTTAAATTCTTTTTTTAAATAAATTTATTTTAATTGGAGGTTAATTGCTTTACAATATTGTATTGGTTTTGCCATACATCAACATGTATCCGCCATAGGTATACACGTGTTCCCCATCCTGAACTCCCTCCCTCCTCCTTCCCCGTACCATCCCTCTGAGTCATCCCAGTGCACCAGCCCCAAATTCTTTAGGTAGCCTCAAGGACAGACTAATTTTCTTGTATACTTTTAATTCTCAAGGGATAGCATGGAAATCACTTTCCTTATTAAGATGCTGCTGCTGCTGCTAAGTCACTTCTGTTGTGTCCGACTCTGTGTAACCCCATAGACAGCAGCCCACCAGGCTCCGCCATCCTTGGGATTTTCCAGGCAAGAATACTGGAGTGGGTTGCCATTTCCTTCTCCAATGCGTGAAAGTGAAGTCGCTCAGTCATGTCCGACTCTTCGCAACCCCATGGACTGCAGTCTACCAGGCTCCTCCATCCATGGGATTTTCCAGGCAAGAGTACTGGAGTGGGGTGCCATTGCCTTCTCCATCATTAAGATGGACCCCAGTTACTTCAGAATGACTAAGTTGGACAGTCTGAGAGGGCACACCCAGTCATATGCTTTGATACAAAGTACTAACAATCTTGACTTCTCTGGGCTAAAGGATTTAAGAATTAATTTCATCTATGACTTTAAAGCTTATATAATAGCGAGATTATTTTTTAATGTGTAGCACACCCAGACAGAAATAAATTTTGTTAGCCATAATGTAGACTATAATATAGGAGGCACCCATTCTGAGTACTAACTCACAACAATAACTGATAGATATTTATATCTATAATCGAGCCCTATATAAGAATTACAAAATGACTATTGAGAATAAATGAACTCAGAATCTGGAGTGAGAACCAGATATCTTTGACCATATGGTTAATTTGGACTCAAATATTTGCAACAATATAGATACCACATAGTGGGTGTCTATAGTATGAGTTCTTTTGAAAGCAGAGCCTGAGACAAGAATTCTGGTCTAGGAGGTTTATTTGGGAAGTGATCCCAGGAAGCAGGAGTGTGAAGCAAGAGAATAAAACAAGGATAAAGGAAAAACCAATAAAGAAAGCAAGTTGTAGAGGTCACTGCTATGAGCAAGAGGAGACTTGATTCTCTGGAGACATCTGCAGAGTGATTCCAAAATTTTCCACATGAAGACAGGATTCTGGAAGATTTATCCACCTTCTGTGTCCCAGGTTGTTTGAGCGTTGTGTGTAGAGCTGCTAATGCCCTTCCTTCTAGGGTCTTGTACTTCCATAAAGAAAGAGGATCTCATCTCCAACATATAACACACTGGAGCAGAATATAACAGGGCGAGTGAGGGAACTGTCTGCCAAAGCTGCTATTCATCCTCAGAAGCAGGCCTGGGGGATGAGACACAAACAGGGAAAGGTCTGCTACAGGGGTTCTGTAAGCAACTGCCGGCTCCTTCTTACTGAGCAATGGGTGGCAGCCATTAGACACCGGAGCTCAGAGGAGAGCCCTTCTCATCTGGCCATCTCTTCTGATGGCCCCCAGTATCCACAATGAGACATGCACCACTTCAGACCTCTGCTCTCAGCCTCTGCTATGACCTTCTCAAAATGAAGTCTTTGAGTTCTGACTTTTTGTTAACTAAAGAAGTCTATAGTTTCTTTCAAAGTGCCCTGTAAAATGCTAGTTTCCTACTTCAACAGTGGCTAAATAATGTGCAGGACTCCACATCCAGCTCTCTCATCGGAGACTCTCCCTAACAGTGTGTCAGCTGTATATTCTTTTTGCTGCAATCAGCAGACTCCATGCCCTGGAAGAGCAGCTATTAATATATAGGGAAGGAGTTTTAAATTCCTTCACCCAAGAAGGTTTACTTTCTTGTGGGAATCCAAGCTCAGAATAGATTTAATTCCTTGGGAAGCACCAGAACAATGCTTTATACCCCGACAAAATACATACCAAGAGTGAGAGTATTTAACTATTTCATGTCCATCACTATGTGGGCTACAGTTGCATTTAAGCTAATGTGAACAAATTTCTAGTCGCAAAGACTTCTGTGAACCTCACAAGATTTATATAATTAACACCGTCCTTTGACTAATTATCTTGAACTAAGTCCCAGAACTTCCTTTTTAGACAATGTCAAGTCCATTGGTTCTCATTGGTGACAATCTTGCTCCCCTCTCCAAGAAGCATTTGACAATGTCTGGTGACATTTGTGATTGTCATGACTTTGTGGGGAAGCAACTGACATCTGGTGGGTAGAGGCCAGGGTGCTGCCTAGGGGAGAAAAAGTAATTTTCCTTCTATTCTTCTAAGTTCTCTCTAGGGCCTATATAATGAAGGATAGAGTAACAAGAGAAAAAGTTTATTAACATGTATATTTCATGTATATATGGAAAATACCCAAGAAAAAAATGAGTAATTTTCAGAGGTAGCTTAAATCCGGGCTTAAATTTTACCTTCAACAAAAAAGAAAAGAGACAAGGGTGTGGGGAAAGCCAGTTACATGGGGGTGACCAAGAAACTAGGGTGAATGAGAGTAAGGTTTGTTAGATGTAAGTCTGTGCATTTTCTGTTGGTAAGAGTTCCTTGTGATCCAGTCACGGTTCTTCTCACGCAGAGGGAGATATGCTGTGCTTAGTCACTCAGTCATGTCTGACTCTTTGTGACCCCATGGACTGTAGCCCTCCAGGCTCCTCTGTCCTTGGGGATTCTCCAGGCAAGATTACTGGAGTGGGTTGCCATGCCCTCTTCTGAGGAATCATCCCAACCCAGGGATCGAACCTGGGTCTCCTACATTGCAGGTGGATTCTTTACCATATGAGCCAGTGGAGAAGCCCAGAGAGGGAGATACCTTACCCTATTGAAAGGGCAAGTTACTCTATTTTCATCATTTCTCCTGTGTCTGCTGTTTCTCAAAATGATCTTTATGCCAAAGAGCATATTTTGGAGTGGCTGTTCTATCCTTCCCTGATAACATTCTACAATTCACAGCACAGCACCCACAATAAAGAACAAAATGTCAATTTGCTGAAATTGGGAAACCTCAGTCTAGAAACATTGAAATTTTACTTCTATTGATTTTTGGAAGGTTAGCACAAACTTCATTTGTGACTTAATGAAAGTCATTTCACCTTTCCTGGTCTGGGTTTTTGTGAGTTGATGAGAACATTGTACCAGATGAACTCTAAGGTCACCTCCAGTTCTGACATTGTGTGATCCTATGAATTTGCTCCTTCCATTGCTACTCTAGTTTCCACAAGTCCTGACACTGGAAAATCCTGTTATAGGAAAAGCTGAATGTAAATAAGAATTGATTGTTTAACATTTACTCTCATACATAGAAAATTACTTATTGAGTTGCTGTTGAGATGGCAGTATTACTGATTTAACTGTTGTTTAATGAATTTGAAAATACGTAAAAGGTTAAAGTCACAGCACATTGAAGACAAGTAAGAGATAATTTTTACTTTCCTTATCTTGTTACCTTTTGTTTGTGTGTATCAGCGGTTTTGTGGGTCATCCCAAGACAGAGTCAGAAGGTGCCAGCATGGAGCAGAAACAGGCTTGGAAGAGCATTGTTCCTGGAGTCTTAGTCCTGGAGTGAAACTTATATAGATTATAATTCCATAAGAACCCCATCCCTTTAATAATTGGATGACTTTGAAAAAGTTACTTTACCTCTCTGAGCTGCAGTTTCTTCATCAGTAAAATGGAGATACACAAAGTACTTATCTCACAAGGTAGTTTGAAAACTAATTTAGTTAATATCTATAAAACACACAGATCAATACCTGGCACAGAAACATACAAGAGTAATTGTTAGAACTTTGTGACAGAGTCCCCTAAGACAAGCAGACAAATTGTTCAACAACGTCCACATGGAATACCTCCCACCAATTTAAGACTGATTGGAGGAATTCTATCTGTATCTTCATCTGTTTTTTCCACAGAATTACAGATGGCATTCAGATGGAATTCCATTTTTTATGGGCCAAATAGTAGAATGTCTACTAAATGTTTTCTTGTCCAATTAAGTTAAATGTAAATTTACTCCCTTTTTGACAGTCAAATCCTTGAGGGGTAAGTGAGCTGCTTGGAGCCATGTATGTTTTTAGTGAGATTATCAGGTTGCAGGACCACTGGGCAGTGGTTCTGGCTGTTCTGAAGGCTAACCCTGTTCAGAATACTGACTTCACAGATCTACATGTTCTTTCAAAATGGCTAAAGTATTATGAAACAACACAGGCTAAGGATAAAGCCTTCATTCTGTTTTATCATTCTGTTAGTTAATTAAAAACAATGGAGCTGATAAAATAGTGATGGATTTACAATTGATTAAAGATATCATGTCTGTTCAGCTGACCATAAACTTATTCGTGAAAGAGCCAATTAAGGTATGTTTTTAACTTTTAGGTACCCTACTGACTTTTCTTATTCAGTCAAGTCTTNTTGGGGATTCTCCAGGCAAGATTACTGGAGTGGGTTGCCATGCCCTCTTCTGAGGAATCATCCCAACCCAGGGATCGAACCTGGGTCTCCTACATTGCAGGTGGATTCTTTACCATATGAGCCAGTGGAGAAGCCCAGAGAGGGAGATACCTTACCCTATTGAAAGGGCAAGTTACTCTATTTTCATCATTTCTCCTGTGTCTGCTGTTTCTCAAAATGATCTTTATGCCAAAGAGCATATTTTGGAGTGGCTGTTCTATCCTTCCCTGATAACATTCTACAATTCACAGCACAGCACCCACAATAAAGAACAAAATGTCAATTTGCTGAAATTGGGAAACCTCAGTCTAGAAACATTGAAATTTTACTTCTATTGATTTTTGGAAGGTTAGCACAAACTTCATTTGTGACTTAATGAAAGTCATTTCACCTTTCCTGGTCTGGGTTTTTGTGAGTTGATGAGAACATTGTACCAGATGAACTCTAAGGTCACCTCCAGTTCTGACATTGTGTGATCCTATGAATTTGCTCCTTCCATTGCTACTCTAGTTTCCACAAGTCCTGACACTGGAAAATCCTGTTATAGGAAAAGCTGAATGTAAATAAGAATTGATTGTTTAACATTTACTCTCATACATAGAAAATTACTTATTGAGTTGCTGTTGAGATGGCAGTATTACTGATTTAACTGTTGTTTAATGAATTTGAAAATACGTAAA
This sequence comes from Neotragus moschatus, assembly GCA_006410615.1. Lineage (NCBI taxonomy): Eukaryota > Metazoa > Chordata > Mammalia > Artiodactyla > Bovidae > Neotragus > Neotragus moschatus. Next base: position 283,578 of record SJYA01002420.1, read on the forward strand.
AGGTTAAAGTCACAGCACATTGAAGACAAGTAAGAGATAATTTTTACTTTCCTTATCTTGTTACCTTTTGTTTGTGTGTATCAGCGGTTTTGTGGGTCATCCCAAGACAGAGTCAGAAGGTGCCAGCATGGAGCAGAAACAGGCTTGGAAGAGCATTGTTCCTGGAGTCTTAGTCCTGGAGTGAAACTTATATAGATTATAATTCCATAAGAACCCCATCCCTTTAATAATTGGATGACTTTGAAAAAGTTACTTTACCTCTCTGAGCTGCAGTTTCTTCATCAGTAAAATGGAGATACACAAAGTACTTATCTCACAAGGTAGTTTGAAAACTAATTTAGTTAATATCTATAAAACACACAGATCAATACCTGGCACAGAAACATACAAGAGTAATTGTTAGAACTTTGTGACAGAGTCCCCTAAGACAAGCAGACAAATTGTTCAACAACGTCCACATGGAATACCTCCCACCAATTTAAGACTGATTGGAGGAATTCTATCTGTATCTTCATCTGTTTTTTCCACAGAATTACAGATGGCATTCAGATGGAATTCCATTTTTTATGGGCCAAATAGTAGAATGTCTACTAAATGTTTTCTTGTCCAATTAAGTTAAATGTAAATTTACTCCCTTTTTGACAGTCAAATCCTTGAGGGGTAAGTGAGCTGCTTGGAGCCATGTATGTTTTTAGTGAGATTATCAGGTTGCAGGACCACTGGGCAGTGGTTCTGGCTGTTCTGAAGGCTAACCCTGTTCAGAATACTGACTTCACAGATCTACATGTTCTTTCAAAATGGCTAAAGTATTATGAAACAACACAGGCTAAGGATAAAGCCTTCATTCTGTTTTATCATTCTGTTAGTTAATTAAAAACAATGGAGCTGATAAAATAGTGATGGATTTACAATTGATTAAAGATATCATGTCTGTTCAGCTGACCATAAACTTATTCGTGAAAGAGCCAATTAAGGTATGTTTTTAACTTTTAGGTACCCTACTGACTTTTCTTATTCAGTCAAGTCTTCTCTTTATTTTGGGGGGTCAGGTCTCCTCTTTCAAGGTACAGATTTTCTTATGAATTTTTCTACTCCATTATTCAACTAAATCAATAAACTTAAAAGCGGCAGCCATCCCACAGTCTCTACTTTCTTTACCCTTAGATCCTAAAGCATTGAGACTCCGATGCAGCTCTTTTACCATCTCTCCAAAAGAGGAGACATATTACTGACACTTCATTTGGACCTTGTTAGTAAATGTTCTCACGAACATGATGATAGGAGATGCTGAATCAAAAGACTGCTAAAGGCCAAGCTGCCAAAAGCATCGGACCTCATTGGCAGTTGGCACCCAATATAGTAAAGGTGGAGCTGGTGGAGTGACTAGGCCAGGCAGAAGCCTTCTAAGCTCTTTGTGAACCAGCTAATCAGTCTCATCTCCCTAACTTCTTTGACATTTCCTGAGTTATAGGTAATATTCAAGCAAAAACAAAACAAAACAAAACTAGCTATAACTGGCACCAGCATTTTGTCAGTGTTAATCATTAACTTTCCCACTTGGGAAATTAGGATAGTTTTTATAGAAGACTATGTATTAAACCAGGACAAACGCAGGTATCAGTCCCATGGTAAGCTGGTAAATGTGTAACAACCAGCTCTCTGAGGAAAAAAAAATTGTTGAAAAAGCCCTGATTTCCACCATTTGTTGATTGCTGTGGGAAATACTCCCACGATGGCTGATTTCAAGCTATGTGACATGACTGAATATGGAGTTGGGAAGAAATGTTGTACAACAGCTCTGTTGAGCTGTACCGACAGCTGAAAAATGTGAGTCATTGAGTGTCATATCAGGAAACATTAAACTTACTTCTTGGGGCCAGTGAGACATGCTTTTGAAGTACAATTTTAAGTAAAATAAGAATTTTCCTGATATATGTGATCAAATTTGAATATATAAGCCACTATATCAAGTTAACATCAGGTTGATAAAGCCTCTGGAATAAGATGGCCTAGGTTTGGGCCCTGTCTTTATCGCCTGCTAGTGTACAGCCTTGAGTAAGTCACTCAAGCTAAGACTAATTTAAACATGACCATAATGGATTTCTGTTGTGTCTAACTCTTTGCAATGATATGGACTGTAGCCTGCCAGGCTCCTCTGTCCATGGGATTCTCCAGGCAAGAATACTGGAGTGAGTTGCCCTGCCCTCCTCCAAGGGATCTTCCCGATCCAGGTATTGAACCCAGATATCTCACGTCTGCCTTGGCAAGCAAGTTCTTTACCGCTAGCACAGAGACCCGAGTTTGATCCCATAGGGTCGCAAGGAGTTGGACTGGCCTGAAGCGACTTTGCATGCACATATAATGGACTTAGCAGAGTACACACATGGTTGGAATTATTCGGAGGATGTATTAGGGTTGTGCGGAGACACAGAGCCAAGATGTTGGATATTTATTAGATGAATTGATTCACATGTCCCACGATCCACCTTCTGCTGGAGAATCAGGAAAGATCTTGGTGTCATTCAGTCCAAAGGCCTACAGATTGGGGCAGAATGGAAGTCAGGAGAGAGGCAAGTTCTGGTCTGAGTCCGAAAGCCTGAGAACCAGGAGTGCAGATGTCCAAGGGCAGGAGAAGATGGATGTCTCAGCTTAAGCAGAGAAAGGGCATTTGCCCTTTTTGTTTTTCTTCTTTTTGCTTGTACTTATCCTCAACAGACTGGAGGATGTCCATATGCACTGGTGAGGGTAATCTTCACTCAGTCTGATTCCCTGTTAATCTCTTCCAGAGACAAATCAAAAGTAATGTTTTATCAGCTATCTGGGCATCTCTCAGCCCAGTCAAGTTGACACATAAACTTAACCATCACAGGGGACCAACATGAGACTATTTCCTTTCTTTCTTTCACTATTTGGAGACTATTTCAAGTTTTCAAAGCTCATCTTGAAAAAAAATGGATGCCTCTAGGCTCTGCTCTTCCTAAATTCTCTCTCTTTCTCTGTTCTAGGGTTCTATCCTAGAAACATTCCTGAAATCATCCACTCTCCAAAATTATCAACTAAAATTTTATAAATCAAAATATTTTAATTCCATAAATGCATATACTGAAAATCTATACTACTTTCGTTGTTGAACTAGTGTAATTACATTGTAGTGTTAAGAGCGTGTGTGTGTGTGTGTGTGTGTGTGTGTGTGTTGCTCGGTCATGTACAATTCTTTGCAACCCCATGGACTGTAGCCTGCCAGGCTCTTCTGTCCATGGAATTCTCCAGGTAAGAATACTGGAGTGGGTTCCCATTCCCTTCTCCAGGGCGTCTTCCCAAGCCAGGGATCAAACCTAGATCTCCTACATTGCAGGTGGATTCTTTACCATCTGAGCCTCCAAGAAAGCCCATATGTGTGTGTGTATGTGTATATATATACATATATATATTTAAAATTGTTCTTTGTGTACTTTCCCCCAAATTTTTTATAGTGCTGTAAATTAATCATTGTTACCCTACAAAATGAACTGTATTTTTCTTAATTAACTTTTTCCAGTTTTATTGAGATATAACTGATGTACATCACTATATAAATTTAAAGTGTGCAGCACAACGGTTTGATTTACAAGTATGGTGAAATGGTTATCACTATTGGTTTGGCTAAGAGCCATCATCTCACACAGATACTATGTAAAGAAAAGAAAGGAGAAAAGAGAGAAAAAGAAAAAAAGTTTTCCTTGTGATGAGAACTCTCAGGATTTACTCTCTCAACTATACTCCTAATATCATACAGCAGTGCTAACTGTAGTCATCATGTTGTACATTATATCCCTAGTACTTTTTTTCTTTTCTTTTCATTTTTTAAATTTTTATTTTTACTTTATTTTACTTTACATTACTGTATTGGTTTTGCCATACATTGACATAAATCCACCACGGGTGTACATGAGTTCCCAATCCTGAACCCCCTCCCACCTCCCACCCCGTATCATCTCTCTGGGTCATCCCCATGCACCAGCCCCAAGCATCCTGTATCCTGTATCGAACACAGACTGGCGATTCATTTCTTACATGATAGTATACATGTTTCGGTGCCATTCTCCCAAATCATCCCACCTTCTCCCTCTCCCTCAGAGTCCAAAAGTCCATACTATACATGTGTGTCTTTTGCTGTCTCGCATACAGGGTTATCATTACCATGTTTCTAAATTCCATATATATGTGTTAGTATACTGTATTGGTGTTTTTCTTTCTTGCTTACTTCACTGTATAATAGGCTCCAGTTTCATCCACCTCATTAGAACTGATTCAAACGTGTTCTTTTTAATGGCTGAGTAATACTCCATTGTGTATATGTACCACAGCTTTCTTATCCATTCATCTGCTGATGGACATCTAGGTTGTTTCCATGTCCTGGCTATTATAAACAGTGCTGCAATGAACATTGGGGTACATGTGTCTCTTTCAATTCTGGTTTCCTCCATGTGTATGCCCAGCAGTGGGATTGCTGGGTCATATGGCAGTTCTATTTGCAAGAAATTTGTGCCTTTTGACCACCTTCCTCCAACTCCCCTTCCCTACCTTCCACCAGAGGTAACCACATATCTGATCTTTTTTTCTGAGTTTGCTTTTTGCTTGTTTGTCTTTAAATTCTGCATATAAGTGAGATCATACAGTATCTTTCTCTGTCTGACTTATTTCACTTAGCATAATACCTTTAAGATCTATCCATGTTTCAAAAGTGGTAGAATTTTCTCACTTTGGGGGCTAATTTTCTATTACAGATGTCTATACTACACACTTTTATCTATTTATCCATCAGTAGACAGTTTGTTTCTGTGTCTTGGCTGTTGTAAATAATGCTACTATAAACATGGGAGTGCAGATATCTTTTCCAGTTAGTTTTTTTGTTTTCTTCATATATAATCCCAGAAGTGGAATTTCTGGATCACATTGTGTGAATCATGTGGTTCTTCTATTTTCAACTGAAGATCCTCCATACTGTTTCCTACAGTGGCTGGACCAATATAAAGTCCTAACAAAGGTGCACAAAGGTTTCCTTTTTCCACATCCATGCTAGCACTTGTTATCTCTTGTCTTTCTGATGATGGCATGAGATGATATCTCACCATGGTTTTAACTCATATTTCCCTAATGACTAGTGATATTGATCATCTTTTCATGTACCTGTTGGCCTTTCATATATCTTCTTTCAGTTTAGTTCAGCTCAGTGACTCAGTCATATCTGATTCTTCATGACCCCATGGACTGCAGCATGCCAGGCTTCCCTGTCCATTATCAACTCCCAGAACTTGCTCAAACTCATGTCCATTGAGTCAGTGATGCCATCTAGCCATCTCATCCTCTGTTGTCTCCTTCTCCTCCTGCCTTCAGTCTTCCCCAGTATCAGGGTCTTTTCCAATGAGTCAGTGCTTCAGACCAGGTGGCCAAAGTATTGGAGTTTCAGCTTCAGCATCAGTCCCTCCAAAGAATATTAGGATTGATTTCCTTTAAGATTGACTGATTTGATCTCCTTGCAGTCCAAAGGACTCTCAAGAGTCTTCTCCAACACCACAGTTCAAAACATCAATTCTTCAGCACTCAGTTTTCTTTATAGTCCAACTCTCACATCTATACATGATTACTGGAAAACCATAGCTTTGACCGGACAGACCTTTATCAGCAAAATAATGTCTCTGCTTTTTAATATGCTGTCTAGGTTGGTCATAACTTTTCTTCCAAGAAACCAGCATCTTTTAATTTCATAGCTGTAGTCACTATCTGCAGTGATTTTGGAGCCCCCCAAAATAGTCTGCCACTGTTTCCATTGTTTCCCCATCTATTTGCCATGAAGTGATGAGACCAGATGCCATGATCTTCATTTTTTGAATGTTGAGTTTTAAACCATATCTTCTTTGGCAAATGTCTATTCAGATCTTTTGCCCATTTTTAATTGGATTATTTGTTTTGTACTATTGAGTTGTATGAGTTCTTTATATATTTTAGCTGTTAACCTCTTATCAGACACATGGTTTGAAAATACTTTTCCCTCTTCCATAGCATTTTTTTACTTCATTGAAGGTTTCTTGTGTGTGTGTGTGTGTGTGTGTGTGTGTGCAGAAGCATTTTAGTTTGATGTGGTCCCACTTGTTTAATTTTGATTCTGTTACTTGTGCTTTATGTGCCATATCCAAAAAATCATTTCCAAAGCCCATGTCATAGAGGTTTATTCTTATGTTTTTTTCTAGGAGTTTCGGTCTTACATATAAATCTTAAATCCATTTTGAGTTTAACTTTTGCAAATGGTGTCAAATNGAAATTTGTGCCTTTTGACCACCTTCCTCCAACTCCCCTTCCCTACCTTCCACCTGTGGTAACCACATATCTGATCTTTTTTTCTGAGTTTGCTTTTTGCTTGTTTGTCTTTAAATTCTGCATATAAGTGAGATCATACAGTATCTTTCTCTGTCTGACTTATTTCACTTAGCATAATACCTTTAAGATCTATCCATGTTTCAAAAGTGGTAGAATTTTCTCACTTTGGGGGCTAATTTTCTATTACAGATGTCTATACTACACACTTTTATCTATTTATCCATCAGTAGACAGTTTGTTTCTGTGTCTTGGCTGTTGTAAATAATGCTACTATAAACATGGGAGTGCAGATATCTTTTCCAGTTAGTTTTTTTGTTTTCTTCATATATAATCCCAGAAGTGGAATTTCTGGATCACATTGTGTGAATCATGTGGTTCTTCTATTTTCAACTGAAGATCCTCCATACTGTTTCCTACAGTGGCTGGACCAATATAAAGTCCTAACAAAGGTGCACAAAGGTTTCCTTTTTCCACATCCATGCTAGCACTTGTTATCTCTTGTCTTTCTGATGATGGCATGAGATGATATCTCACCATGGTTTTAACTCATATTTCCCTAATGACTAGTGATATTGATCATCTTTTCATGTACCTGTTGGCCTTTCATATATCTTCTTTCAGTTTAGTTCAGCTCAGTGACTCAGTCATATCTGATTCTTCATGACCCCATGGACTGCAGCATGCCAGGCTTCCCTGTCCATTATCAACTCCCAGAACTTGCTCAAACTCATGTCCATTGAGTCAGTGATGCCATCTAGCCATCTCATCCTCTGTTGTCTCCTTCTCCTCCTGCCTTCAGTCTTCCCCAGTATCAGGGTCTTTTCCAATGAGTCAGTGCTTCAGACCAGGTGGCCAAAGTATTGGAGTTTCAGCTTCAGCATCAGTCCCTCCAAAGAATATTAGGATTGATTTCCTTTAAGATTGACTGATTTGATCTCCTTGCAGTCCAAAGGACTCTCAAGAGTCTTCTCCAACACCACAGTTCAAAACATCAATTCTTCAGCACTCAGTTTTCTTTATAGTCCAACTCTCACATCTATACATGATTACTGGAAAACCATAGCTTTGACCGGACAGACCTTTATCAGCAAAATAATGTCTCTGCTTTTTAATATGCTGTCTAGGTTGGTCATAACTTTTCTTCCAAGAAACCAGCATCTTTTAATTTCATAGCTGTAGTCACTATCTGCAGTGATTTTGGAGCCCCCCAAAATAGTCTGCCACTGTTTCCATTGTTTCCCCATCTATTTGCCATGAAGTGATGAGACCAGATGCCATGATCTTCATTTTTTGAATGTTGAGTTTTAAACCATATCTTCTTTGGCAAATGTCTATTCAGATCTTTTGCCCATTTTTAATTGGATTATTTGTTTTGTACTATTGAGTTGTATGAGTTCTTTATATATTTTAGCTGTTAACCTCTTATCAGACACATGGTTTGAAAATACTTTTCCCTCTTCCATAGCATTTTTTTACTTCATTGAAGGTTTCTTGTGTGTGTGTGTGTGTGTGTGTGTGTGTGCAGAAGCATTTTAGTTTGATGTGGTCCCACTTGTTTAATTTTGATTCTGTTACTTGTGCTTTATGTGCCATATCCAAAAAATCATTTCCAAAGCCCATGTCATAGAGGTTTATTCTTATGTTTTTTTCTAGGAGTTTCGGTCTTACATATAAATCTTAAATCCATTTTGAGTTTAACTTTTGCAAATGGTGTCAAATAAGGGTACAGTTTCACTCTTTTTCATCTGAATATCCAATTATCCTAGCACCATTTATTGAATATATTGTCTTTCCTCCACTGAGTATTCCTGGCTGTCTTGTCGGATATGTTAACTGAATATTGCTTAGTTGCTCAGTTGTGTCCAGCTCTTTGTGACCCCATGAATGTAGCCTGCCAGGCTCCTCTGTTCATGGGAATTCTCCAGGCAAGAATACTGGAGTGGGTTGCCAAGCCTTCCTTTGCTAATTGTATATGCATGGGTTTGTTTCCAGGATCTTGATTCTGTTCCCTTTGTTTATTTGTCTGTTTTTATGCTGATATCTATCACTTGTTAGTATAACTTGAAATCTGGGGATAAAATATCTCCTATTTTCTTCTTTCTCAGGATTTCTTTGGCTGTTCAGAGTCTTTGTGGTCTTTTGTATTTCCATATAAATTTTAGGAGTGCTTTTTTTACTTCTATAAAATATGCCATTGGAATATTGATAGAGATAGCATTGAATCTTTGGATAACTTTTGGTGATACTGCTATTTTAACAACATTAATTATTCCATTTATTTGTCTTTGTTGGTTTACTTCATCAATGTCATGTAATTTTCAGAGTAGAGATTTTTTTGCCTCCTTGGTTAAATTTATTCCTAAGTAGTTTATTGTTTCTGATGCTTGTAAATGGTATTGATTTTTTTTCTTCATCAGAAAATTCATAGTTAGTGTAGAGAATTGCTACTGATTTTTGTATGTTAATTTTATATCCTGCAACTTTACTGAATCCATTGATTAACTGTTTTTTGATTGAGTTTAGATTTTTCTATATACAAAATCATGTCACCTACAAATGTAGTCAATTTTACTGTAGAGTAAAATTTTCCAATTCTGATATATTTTATTTCTTTCTTGCCTTACAGCTCTCGTTAGGACTTTCAGTCTTATATTGAATAGGACTGGTGTGAATAGGTACCCTTGTCTTGTTCTTGATCTTAAAGGAAAAGCTTTCAACCTTTCACTGATGAATATGATGTTTAGCCATGGGCATGTCATATATGGCCTTTATTATGATGAGATACAATCCTTCTGTGTCTAATTTGTTAAAAAGTTTTTATCATAAATGGATGTTGAATTTTGTCAAATGCTTTTTCTGTGTCTGCTGAGATAATCATATGATTCTTTCATTCTACTAATATAATGTATTATTTTGATTGATTTGCATATGCTGAACCATCCTTGCATCTCAGGGATAAATCTCACTTGATCCTGGTGAAGATTCTTTTAATATGCTGCTGAATTTGATTTGACAATATTTTATTCAGAATATTTGTATGTTTATTCATCATGGATATTGACCTGTAGTTTTCTAGCAGTGTTCTTAAACTGATCTCGTTAAATGAGTTTGAAAGTGTTCCCTCTTTTTTTATTTTTTGTAAGAGTTTGAGAAGGATTGGCATTAATTCTTCTTTAAATGCTTGGCAGAATTCACAGTGAAGCATTTGTTCCTGAGCTATTCTTTGTTGGCAGATTTTTGATTACTGACTGGATGTCTTTACTAGTATTTGGTCTGTTCAGATTTTTTTTTTATCTCTTCCCGATTCAGTCTTGGTAAGTTATATGTTTATAAGAATTTTTACATTTCTTCTAGGTTGTCTGAAACCCCTTTATTTAAGTATGTATCTCTTCAAAAAAAACTTAGTGCAGAGAATTAAAATTAAATAAATTTGAGTGATTATTTTCTTTACAAAATGGATTCATTTTAATAAAATTCATTCTTTAAATATCTAGCTTATTCATTAAGTTAAGAGCTATTGAGCACTATTAGGTGTCAGATATTATTCTTATGCTAGGAAAAGTGTAGAGTGAGAAAAACGTGGTTCCTACCCTCATGGAACATACTCTCTAAACTTTATGTGAATTTAAAACTTACTTGAAAAGAAATTGCTCTAAGAGCATATCTATTAAAAAAATTAAAATACATCCAGTGGATATAAATCTCAGGCCACAACTTCAATTGTTCAAGAGTTTATATTTAGTTTCAATTATTCAGCTGAACTTTCTTTCTTAACCCTTCATTCCACTTGAACAGCAGCACTTTAACCTTGTCAACTCATTGCTCCCTAGACCTTCTTCATTTGGAGGGGTCTCAGTTTAGGGATCTTTCCAATACCAAGACATGGGAGAACAGCACAATCTGGGATATACAGGTCACTACTTAAATGCTTTCCTCATGTCTCCATTTCTTCATTTCTGTTTCTCAGAAAAAAAGGGTCCAGCAGGATTTTCAGGACCACCAGAAACTAGATCACAATTTGAGAATGCAGACGTATTTTTACTGCTCTGTCGCCATGTGAACCATGGAAATTTCTGTAAAGCTGTCCATGGTCTATGTAGCTAGAAGCTCATGCATTCATTCCTTACCTGAGCTTTTCTGCTGCAACCCTGGGACTCTGTCCCAGAAGGAAACAGATTTTTTTGACTTGTATTCTATTTTATGTCTCTCCCTAAACATATACGTATTCACACACTTGGCAATAAAAGTACGATCTTCTTGAAAATGAAAGAATATCTCAAAATGGTAAAAAAATTTAGCTAATATGACAGAACTATTATCCCATATATATTATCCAAATATATATAGTGCCTATGATAAAATTTTCATGAAGCAAATGCTTCTGTGTACATGACTTTGAAAAATGATCCACATAAGCTGAAGCATAAAAAGATATGTGCAATAAATAAACATCTCTATAACTCTTCTTTACTGCCCCTCTACTTTATTAATAGTACTCATAAAATTTCATCATGAAGAGCTACAAGCATTCCTAAAGAACTAGTATAAAGTACATTTCAAAAAAAGTGCAACATCAAAACAAAGTGAAAATTTTCCTCTTCCTTAAAATGAATCTCAAAGAAAGCCGAAAACAAAGTATAAAAATGTAAATATTAGAAATAAAAGGAAAGAGAAGAAAACATAAGTGAAAGCTATTTCAAAATGCTGCTCTAGGAGAGTGTTAATTATCAATGCCACATCTTCCCATGGGGTCCTACCAGTGATTTCTTTTTTTGTTTTTTTCAAAGACAACCTAAAGGTCTGTGTAAGGCCTTCATGTAATTCTAAATATATTCAAAACTCAGGAGCAAAATCTTTCTAAAAATGGTTTCAACTCTCGAAAAAAGGTACAGTAGATTTTTTTTTTTTTAACTCTCTAGCTTTGTTGTAATAATAGACTGTGATCCCAGCCAATGCCTGTACTAAGAAATGTGAGCACTAGACTCTAAGGTCAGAGCTGCTCTCAGTGGTCTTGAGTATAAAGTCAGAATCTGACCCACTTTACTGTAGACTCTGAACTTTTAGTCACGGCCACTCATACTCCGCTTAACTCACACTGTCACCTTCAATCTGCTTAAAACCAGCAAAATGCAATAATTACACTTTCTGTACAAGACTACATGCAATAAGCCAGGAATAAACAGAACAGTATTTCTATAGTTGAGGAGGAGGTTATTAGTCTAGCAGGAGGGAGATTCGAATTCATGAAGCGACAAGTGCAGTGGTGGGCAGCTCCAGGGCCTTTCTAGACCCCAGCAAATCCTGACTGGGCTTCCCTGATGGCTCAGACAGTACAGAATCTGCCTGCAATGCGGCAGACCTGTATTTGATCCCTGGGTTGGGAAGATCCCCTGGAGAAGGGAATGGCAACTCACTCCAGTATTCTTGCCTAGAGACTTCAATGGACAGAGGAGCCTGGTGGGCTACAGTCTGTGGGGCCGCAAAGAGTCAGACATGACTGAGCAATTAACACACACAGACAAACCCTGACTGTGGATGCCAAGCTTCAGGCTGGACACTTTAGCTTTTCATCCACTGAAATGAAAAATTAAGCAGCATATATAAATATCCCTTTTGTAATTGTTAAGTAATTTTTAACCATTTTAGGAGTCCTTTGTTTTGCTGTTGTTTTGGTTACTAGTCACCTCTGACTCTTTGCAACCCTATGGACTGTAGCCTGCCAGGCTCCTCTGTCCAAGGGCTTCTCCAGGCAAGAATGCTAGAGTGGGTTGCCATTTCCTTCTCCAGGGAATCTTCCCAACCCAGGTATTGAACCCACATCTCCTGCATTACAGGCAGATTCTTTACCACTGAGTCACCAGGAAAGCCCTTTAGGACTCTGTGAAGTTTAAGTCTTCAGTCCACCCCCACAGGCTATACAGTCCATGGAATTCTCCAGGCCAGAATACTGGATGGAGTAGCCTTCCTCTTCTCCAGGAGTCTTCCCAGCCTAGGGATCAAATCCAGCTCTCCCACATAGCAGTCGGATTCTTTACCACCTGAGCCACCAAAGAAGCCCCTTTAGGACTCTGCTCCTTGCTAATTCCTGACCTCATGGTGAATTGATCCTGGAACAAAATGGTTTTTCTAAAATGCCTGGAAAATTGCCTCGTCTGGTGCCCTGGATTAAACCAGGACCTGTGTCTAACGTGTCTTGGAGGTAGACTCCGTGGTGTTAGGAGAGAGTTCTTGGGGATGTGATCCTACATGGTGCCCTTGGAGTGGTCCTGGTAGAGTGATCCATGCACAGATAATCTCACACAACCTCCTAGGCTCAGATCATCAGTTTAATAACATGACATGTATGGTTAAGAACTACAGACTGGGGCATGTGTGTACAGGAAAGTTTGGGGTTATTTTCCCTCTGCTAGGTCCTGCCTGCCTCACCCTCACTGGTAGTTAAGTTCTTGGGAGAGACTTTGGCAGCTCTAACCTGATTCAGGGTGTTTGTTTGGGCAAAATGAGAAAAAGGCACGGGGGAGCCAGAAAGGGTTACTCTCTCCTCCCTGCCCCCCATTTCTCCTTGCTTCCACTGAAGCAGCGTTTCCCTGTTCCCCTCCTAACAAGGAAAACCAGGTCTCAGTCCTCTGTGTCTCTTAGGAAGTTTCTAACTCCTATTCATCCCTGTACCCACAGGAAGGAAAACAAAAAGGAAATCCCCATTGAGAAGGAGCTTGTGTTCATTTAGCACTTACTAGGTGTCTCACACTGTGCATGAGGATTTATGCCCTGGCTCCTTTCCTCCTTACAACTCCCTGTTGAATGGATAGCATAGGGACTATCCTACTTCAGTCTTGCAAAGAAGAAAAACTGAGGTTTCCCGGTTTTCCGGAAAGGATTAAGTAACTTCTCAAGGTCACACCGCTCACAGGTGGTTGGCTGTAACTTGGACTTGGCACTGTGACCCCAGAGCCTTCTCCACACACCCTGTTGCTGTCTCCTCATTAGGAAATGAAGAGGGAAGGAGAGAGGCTCCTGGAAGCTGTGATTACTGGGACATTTGCTGACCCTGTTCGTTTTTTCCTCTATCATTTAACTTAAGTCCACAATTACTGAGCTCTGTGTGAGACACCATGTTAAACTCTGGAGGCACAGAAATGATAATGTAACTTATTTCTCTATATCTGAATATAAAATGCTTTCATCTTCCCTTTTTATAGTTTATAAAAATGAGACGAAGTAAAACTAATAGAGAATAATATACCATTAAAAATAATAAAATCCTAGTTACAGAATAATAATAGGTTCCTAATTACAGTCCAAAAAACAAATATTCATGAAAATTAGTTCTTTGGGGTCATCATTACTTTGTTAAAGATTTGACTTACCAAGGAATAACATACATAAACACACACACATTAATTGTAACTTTGATATATTTTAACCAATTGCATACCTCTGACATTATATTTTAATATAAAATAAAATATAAAATGCACAAAATATATATACCCTTATTAATTAATTCTTTCATCCAGTAAATATTTGTTGAGAGCCTACTATGTGCCAGGCACTCTAGGGAACAGAGCAGTAAATGAAATTGACAGTCACTGCCATTACAGCTCTGACACTCTAATTGAATTCTAGACAAGGAAAAAAAAAAATCAAAATACTGTCAAGAGCTGGTAAGCACAACAAAAAAAAAACATGAAGAGAACAGAGTGTGATAGGGCCAGGAGGAGGGTTGTGCTATTTTAGGTAGGGTACATAGGAAAGGCCTCATAGACAAGGAGATTTTTAAGCAAAGCCTGAAGGCTGTGGGCATGCAGTTGTCTGGGGAAGACAGTGTCAGGCAGAGGAAATAGCAGTACAAAGGCTGTGCATTAAATAATTGGCTTGTCCATGCTTTGACCTTGTAGGTCATAGTAAGGATTTGTAATTTGATCCTAAGTGGGATAGAAAGCCTCTAGAATATATTAAGGAGAAATTTGACATGATCTGACATGTTTTACAAGGGTCATTCTATGATGGTGAACTGACTGAAGTAGAGCAGGGGAGATGCAGAGGGGGAAACTATTGAAACAGTTTGCAAGAGATGATGGTTGCTGGGATCAGAATGGCATCAGTGATGAAAGGTAGTGGGTTCTGAGCATATTTTTAAAGCTGAAGTCAACATGATTTGCTAATAGATGTAAAGTTACAGGGAATAGAGGGAAGTACATAGGGTGAGTATGGTGGGGTGGAAAATGGGGTGAAATTGGCCAGAAATAATGCAGAAATAGGTGCTTGGGGAGGTGTGAGGGTACTGATCTCATGAGCAGGATGTGTATTGGATAATGGTGTCAAGAAAGGTTGTAATTTTTAGAGGCTTTTGAAAAGCCGGTCCACTTCATTCAAACTGTAAGAGCAGTGACATGATAAATTTTTTTAAATTAATCTGACATTGAGCATTAGATAGACCAACTGGGTTATGAAGGAGAAAAAAACTAGAGACTGGAAAAGCAACAGAAAGAATGAGGAATAGTCCAAGTATGAGATGGTGACTTGATGGTATTTCAGAAGAAGGGAAGAGGCTAGCACATGCAACATTTGACTTTCAGTTTAAAGGTACCATGACATACAGTAAATGCTTAAGAACCTAAGCTCAGGAGTCAAATGGACCCAGATTAGAACCCCTGCTGCAAGAACTTCAGCAAATAACTTGAACTTTGTGCTCTGGTTTTCTTGTCTGAAAAACTGTAATACTAATGTAATCTAGTCAGTGGAGTTATTGGAAGGATTAAATGAAAAATGACTCCATAGCAGTAGTATGATGTTTGGGAAATAATATATACTCAGTAAACAACTATGATTTTCATCAGCAACATTATTATTAGCGTGGTTATTGTTTTATCATTATTATTATTCAGCAGCAAAGTTCTGGATATATCATTAGATTGATAGTGAGCTCTTAGAAAAAGATCACTATAAGCCACTGTGAGTTTTTCACATTGGTAGAATTTGGTAGACTGAGTGTCCTTAGATGGTTTTTCTCCCTCCAGTGGCTTAAAAGGTTGCACATCCTGTTTCATTAATTTTATTTTCAACCTTAAATTTTCAACACACATAGAATTAAAATTTCTGTTTATATCCACTTTCTCTACCCTAATAACTTCACTTTGCTCCCTTTCTCTTCTCTTCCATCTGTTCTTCGGATCACATCTGAAATTTTTGTCCCAGATAGTTAATTTTCCAAATCTACCCTTATTCATACTTGATATTGGCCTTATGTGACTGACCACATCACAGAACAGTAATGTCTTTGCTCACATTGCTTATCACAGTCCAGTTATTCTTTCTCTTTTCACTTGACTTCTTCCTGGAGAATATATTCCAGTAATTTTCCCAGGGAGGTGTTGTGAATGATACATCTTCTGCATCTGGATGTCTGAAAATATCATTATTTCACCTTTACTTATGGGATTGCTTTGGGTGTAGAATTCTGTGGTCATTGTTCTTTTCCCTTGGAAGCATTTAAAAATATTTTTATTTAGGTGCTGTTTCATATATGAGTATATATAGTACCTGCTTTGACTGTGTGGATCACCATAAACTGTGGAAAATTCTGAAAGAGATGAGAATACCAACCACCTAACCTGCCTCTTGAGAAATCTGTATGCAGGTCAGGAAGCAACAGTTAGAACTGGACGTGGAACAACAGACTGTTCCAAATAGGAAAAGGAGTACGTCAAGGCTGTATATTGTCACCCTGCTTATTTAACTTATATGCAGAGTACAGCATGAGAAATGCTGGGCTGGATGAAGCACAAGCTGAAATCAAGACTGCAGGGAGAAATATCAATAACCTCAGATATGCAGATGATACCACCCTGATAGCAGAAAGTGAAGAAGAACTGAAGAGCCTCTTGATGAAAGGGAAAGAGGATTGTGAAAAAGTTGGCTTAGAGCTCAACATTAAGAAAACTAAGATCATGCCATCCAGTCCCATTACTTCATGGCAAATAAATGGAGAAACAGTGGAAATAGTGACTTACTTTATTTGGGGGTTCTCCAAAATCACTGTAGATTGTGACTGCAGCCATGAAATTAAAAGATGCTTACTCCTTGGAAGGAAAGTTATGACCAACCTAGACAGCATATTAAAAAGCAGAGACATTACTTTGCCAACAAACGTCCGTCTCATCAAGGCTATGGTTTTTTCCAGTAGTTATGTATGGATGTGAGAGTTGGACTATAAAGAAAGCTGAGTGCCAAAGAATTGATGCTTTTGAACTGTGATGCTGAAGAAGACTCTTGAGAGTTCCTTGGACTGCAGGGAGATCAAACCAGTCCTTCCTAGAGGAGATCAGTCCTGAGTGTTCATTGGAAGGACTGATGTTGGCTGAAACTCCAATACTTTGGCCACCTGATGTGAAGAATTGACTCATTTGAAAAGACCCTGATGTTGGGAAAGANAAGAAGACTCTTGAGAGTTCCTTGGACTGCAGGGAGATCAAACCAGTCCTTCCTAGAGGAGATCAGTCCTGAGTGTTCATTGGAAGGACTGATGTTGGCTGAAACTCCAATACTTTGGCCACCTGATGTGAAGAATTGACTCATTTGAAAAGACCCTGATGTTGGGAAAGATTGAAGGCAGGAGGAGAAGCAGACTACAGAGGATGGGATTGTTGGACTGCATCACCGACTCAATGGACATGGGTTTGAGTGAACTCCGGGAGTTGGTGACTGACAGGGAGGCCCGGCGTGCTACGGTTCATGAGGTCACAAAGAGTCGGACACGTCTGAGCGACTGAACTGAACTGAACTGAACTGAACTCAAGTATATGTAGTGGAGATTCCCCCTAAGGTATATACCCCCTACTGGCGTCCTTGGCTCACGAAGGATTCAGATCTGCAACCTTAGACAACACCAACTTCTTTTCAATTCAGACCTCTACAGCAATGTATGGAAGTTCTCACTATTACACCTTTACTCCAACCTTGGTGTTATTACAGCTTTCCTGGTGGCTCAAACAGTAAATAATCTGCCTACAATGCAGGAGACCCAGGTTCAACCCCTGGGTTGGGAAGATCCCCTGGAGAAGAGCATGGCAATCTACTCCAGTATTCTTGCCTGGAGTATTCCACAGAGGAGGCTGGCGAGCTTCTCCCTGGGGTCACCAAGAGTTGAACACAACTGAGTGACTAACACACTTGGTGTTATCAGAACTCTAATTTTCCCCTAATATGGGGGATATAAAATATCTCTCTTATGGTTAGAATTTGCCTTTTCCTTTATTCCTCAAGAGACTGGACATTTTTTCATATATCTTAGTAGTTTTCATGTTTCTTCTTCTTTTGAAGCACCTATTCATGTCTTTCCACTGTTCTTCTATATATTTGACCTCATGTTTTTTTCATAGTGATTTATAATTGATATCTTTGGATGTAAATCCTTTTCTCATTATATTGCATATTCCTGTATAACTGTATTTTACATGAATAAATATAGTTTATGGCTTTTAAAAAACTATGATTTTTTTGATGAGGAGAAATTCTTAGTGTTAGTATAGTCAAATTTATCAATCTCATCTTCAAAAGTTAATTCATTTTTAATCTTACTTAAAATATTCTCCACTCTAAGAGCATAATGACATCCCCATTTATTTTCTTCTAATATTCAGTCTTGTATCTTTGGATCTCATGTTGATTTTTGTATATGGAGCAATACACAGAAAATTCTATTTCACCCTTTTCTTATTGTCTCAGTATTTATTGACTAGTCTTTCCTTTCCTCATTGTTATACAGTGCTATCTCTATCATATTTCAAGTTTCTATAAGGTTTCCCTGGTCGCTCAGTGGTAAAGAATCTGCCTGTCAATGCAGGAGATGTAGGTTCTATACCTGGGTGGGGAAGATCCCCTGCAGAAGGAAATGGCTACCCACTCCAATATTCTTGCCTGGGAAATCCCACGGACAGAGGACCCTGGCAGTCTGTAGTCCATGAGGTCACAAAAGAGTTGGGCATGACTTAGCAACTAAACACAAGAACAGAAATAAGTTTGAATCTGTTTCTGGGCTTTCGACACTGTTTCAGTGATCAACTTGGCTCTCCTTGCACTGCACGTATAATTCATTACTATCACTTTATAATATACCGGGTTCAAGTTGGGCTAATTCCCCCTACTTTGTTCTTATGCTGGAGTTTCTTGGCTAATTTTTAGGTCCTTGTGGTTGCCTGTAAGATAAATGAATTCCTTAAACAAATTATTCAGATTTTGAATGAAATCTCACAGAATCTATAGACTAAATTGGAATTAACCAATCATTTTGTTAATTAACAATCCGTTCCAAGATCTTCCTTAGTATAGTTTGAGAAAGTTAAACTTTTTCTCTGTGAAAGGCCTTCGCATGTCTACATGCATGCTCAGTTGCTTCAGCTGTGTCTGGCTCTTTGCAACCCTATGGACTCTAGCCTGCTAGGCTCCTCTATTCTTGTACTGATTCTTAGATAGTTTATATTTTTTGCTGCTACCATTAATGGTAAGTTTCAAAAACTTATTTATTATTATTTTTTCTGTGTATTGCTGGTATATAAAAATCTAATTTTTGTGTATTTTATTTTATAGTCAGCCATCTTTCTAAAATCTATTAATTTTAAGGTGTAAATTCTTTGGGATTTTCTGTATAGCCACTTATCTCTGTGAACAGGACATTTTTTTCCCATTCTTACACCTCTGTAGTATGTTTCACTTCTTTTCTGGTTCTACTGAACTAAAGCACAACATTGAGACAAGTAGTGATGGCGAGCATGTTTGTCTTCGTTCTGATTTTACAAGTTATATGTCTGACATTTTATTATTTAGGTTAGTGTTTCTTATAGGTTTTTATTTTATACTTTTTCTTTCTGATTAAGGGAGCTCCTTTTATTCATTCCTATTTTGGTAGCATATTCAACCATTACTTTTAATTGTTTAAAGTGTTTCTTATTTTTTTTAAAAAAACCAAATGGTGCTCCTATGTAAAATATTTATAATGAGTTACATTTGTTGATTTCTTTAATGCTAACTAATTCTTGATTTGGTTTGATGGTGATATTGTGCTTGCAATTTTTTGCATCTGTGTGTAATTGGCCTTTATCTTCCTTTTTCTTGATATTTTGTCTGGTTTTTGTGTCAGTATAATCATAGCCTCATAAAAAGGTTCTACTATCATCATTCATCTAATATTGTTGACAAGGAATCTAATACTAGTCACCTCCTAATCCCTTTTAAGATGTCCTTTCTGGAACTTATTAGGGTTTTCTCTAATTTGTTGATGCTCTAAAGTTTTTATATAGTGTCTCTGGATATAAAGAGCTTGCTCTTGGTGGTTGTAGTGTTTTGTGTCAATTTTGGAAATTAAATTACTTGGCACTCGATGGGTTCTTTTAGCATAAGCACATATCTTCCTTCATTCTGGAAATTCTCTTCTACTGTTTCTTTAACTATTGTCTCCCTCTTCTGTCCTTCTGAAATTTTAGCTAGACCAAAAGTTTGGAAAATTTGAATCTAAACTTTAGGAGGCACTCTTCTCTGTACTGATATACAGCAGTATCAGAGGAAGTCTTACTATTGTTTTTGTTGATCAATTTGCCATATTTTTATCCTTTTGCTGTATTCTGGAAGAATTTCTTGTATTGATTTTAAGCTCATTAATTCATTCTTTAGTTGTATCTATCCTGATACTCAAGTCATCTATTCTTTTCTGTTTAATAATCAGGCTTGAAAAAAATGTGATCTCTAATTATTTCATATAAATATAATGTAATCTCAGTTTATATTACAATTTCAAATACATGTAACAAAACGTTGTATTCAGTTCAGTTCAGTTGCTCAGTCATGTCCGACTCTTTGCGACCCCATGAATCGCAGCACACCAGGCCTCCCTGGCCATCACCAACTCCCAGACTTCACTCAGACTCATGCCCATCGAGTCAGTGATGCCATCCAGCCATCTCGTCCTCTGTCGTCCCCTTCTCCTCNAGTCCTGGGTGTTCATTGGAAGGACTGATGTTGAAGCTGAAACTCCAATACTTTGGCCACCTCATGCAAGGGGTTGACTCATTTGAAAAGACCCTGATGCTGGAAAAGATTGAAGGCAGGAGGAGAGGGGACAACAGAGGATGAGATGGTTGGATAGCAACACTGACTCAATGGACATGGGTTTGGGTGAACTCCGGGAGTTGGTGATGGACAGAGAGGCCTGGTGTGCAGAGTCGGACACGACTGAGTGACTGAAGTGAACTGAACTGAACTGAACAACCTGTTTATAAAAGAAATATTTATAAAAATAATTCAGGAAGTTTGAAAATAAAGATGTAAGATAGATATCACATACTGTGAAAATAGAAAATAATTGCCATTTATTTTTATTTCACTCTTGATTAAATGGCAATTTAGTGAAGAACCTGAAAGTAAGGAAGATTATTAACAGATGCTATGAAAATGAATACAAATTGCTGAATTAGTCATTGCCTAGTGTAATATGAATAAACTTAAAAATTGATAATAATTTCAACATATTTACCTTAAAGGCAGTAAGATAATAAATATTAGTCAAGTTAAAGTGAACATTCTTTCTTGTCAATTTTATGCTTAAAAATTGAGTTTCTAAGTTCATTTACAAGAGGTGAAGAGGTTTCTAAGAATGTTGAACAATTTGTTTAAATCACACTCAAAATGTTGAGCTATGACCTTAAGACCATGAAAACTAGTACAATTTTCTATAGAGACAGATGTGTTAAAATGTTAGTCATGAAAATCATGCTTGCTCACCTAATACTGTGAACTTTAGGCATACATTTTAATCACTAATTTCATGATAAGTGATAATTTTGTGATACCACTACTGGTGTCTCATTGTTTCTTGTTAGGACTAACAACCATTGTAATAAAGACTGTACATATATTCTCAGGATTAAGAGTATAGGTAAAGGCAATATTTTTTTGACAGGTAAATAAGTAACAATTAAAAAAACAAAGCTGTTTTTATAAGTAGAGTGAATAAGTAAATCAGGTAAATTTTTAAAATATTTCATTAATCTAAAAATTTTAAACAGTATATTTACAAAGTTCTACTTTTATTAGCTTTATATGAGGACACACCAAGGTTTGCCTTGGGCTTCAATATTAGCCAACATATGATTTTTCACCTCTTGCTTGGGCCTTAGTAGTGTGGAGGCAGAGTGACCACATACCTATTTCAATGTCATGTATTTTTCTACCCCAGGGAGATTTCTGAAATTGGTATGCATAAAATGAAAACTATAAGAGATGGAAATTCAGAGGCAATTTTTATTATCTCATAAGACAATTTTGTTGTTCAAATACTACCTTTGTAGATTCAACATTTAATGACAAATTCTTCTCACATAAGAAAAATATAATATTAAGAATAAAAATTGTAAGTAAGGGTAATAATCTGAAGTCTATATATAGACTTTAAGTTGCTGCTTCGTTGAGAATGCACCATTACCATTGATCGAATCTCCAAGTCCATGAGTTTAAGAGAAGCTAAGTCTTCATTTTAGCTCCTGTTAGGCAAGAAGGCAAATTTAATTAGTGGCAACAGCACCATCAGCAGGACCTTATACCTCCAGAGCTGGCCAAGAAAGTCTCTTGCACCTAAACTCACTTCAGTTGAAAGATTGAAACTATGGGTATTAAAAATGCTCAGTATAGTTTTCCATAGCTGCTGGTGGTGCTGAAAAAGAATTATTGTTTCTGCACTACAAAGTCAAACTTGTAAAACATGGCTAATAAATTTTAATAATAAAATTTTAATTATAGCATAAATTTAAATATATTTCATATACTTATGTTCCAGAAGTCATTTTGTGATGGTGATATGTGGCCTCAGCCTTGAGCTTAGTTACCTATTGATTTTTAACAAATGTGCAGTCAGGTTAATATTTTCTTATTAACCCTAGTATTTTAAATGCAAATGCTAGCAAATATTAGCATTAGCATTCTTATTTTTTTCCTTTCTAACATATGCACCACTTTGCATTGTAATATACTAGCTTCAAAATACAATCCAGAATCTTACTTTTCCATGACAAAGGCAAATACCAACCAAAAGAAAGATGTTGTAGAATTCACATATCAGACATAGTAGAATTCAATGTGAAATGCTTTAGAAGGGGGAAAAAAGGGATGTTTAGTATAGGCAAAAAGCATAACTATACAAAGAATAATAGACATGTCTACAATCCTATGAGATTCTTCCATACCTCTCAGAAAAGAACAGATGAAGTTAACAAAATGTAAATAAGAATATAGAGAATTTGGATGACCCAGATACCAAACTGTCTCTAGTAGATGCATAGGGAGAAAACATTATACCCAACAGAGAAAGAATGTACATTCTTTTCAAACACTTTTGGAGCATTCCTCCAAATTGCCCATGTATTAACAAAAGAAATATCAACAAATTCCAAAGGTTTATACTATATAGGACATGTTTATTGATCACAATGCAAAATAGAGATTAATAACAAAAATATATTCAGAAAATCCACATCTGTAGATTAAAAAATAAAAACATTTAAAAATAAGTATTAGCTGAAAAAAGAAATCAAAATGAAAAATTCAAATAATTCAGAACAGAGCTAAAAAGCTCTTAATATTAAAAGTGATAAAATAAACAAAGCTTTCAACTCAAGATGCAAGTATATGCAAAATAAGCAGTCACGTCCAACTCTTTGTGACCCCGTTGACTGTAGCCCACTCCTCTGTCCATGGGATTCTCCAGGTAAGAATACTGGAGTGGGTTGCCACTTCCTTCTCCAGGGGACCTCCCCAACCCAGGAATCGAACCTGCATGTCCTGCATCTCCTGCATTGGCAGGTGGATTTTTCACCACTATGCCACCTGGGAAGCCTCAAAATAAGCATAAGTTAATGAAATAAAACTAAAATGTAATAATAATTTTATTATATATATAATTTTATTTTAATTATTATTAAAGTTTAATTTCAATAATAATTAAACTGAGAGAGAGAAATAATGTGCAGAACAAAAATGGGAAGTTATACAGATAGGAGGAAATATTTTTAATTATAAGAGAATAATAAAGGGGGTCTAGTAGTTAATAATTCACCTACCAATGGAGGGGACATGAGATAATCATATGTTGTAGAACAACTAAGCCTATATGCCACAACTACTAAGCCAGGGCTCTAGAGCGAGCCTATGCTCTGCAACAGGAGAAGCCACAGCAATGAGAAGCTGGTGCACTCTAACAAAGAACAGCTCGCACTCACCACAACCAGAGAAAGCCTGTACACAGCAATGAAGACCCAGCATGCTGCNTACCAATGGAGGGGACATGAGATAATCATATGTTGTAGAACAACTAAGCCTATATGCCACAACTACTAAGCCAGGGCTCTAGAGCGAGCCTATGCTCTGCAACAGGAGAAGCCACAGCAATGAGAAGCTGGTGCACTCTAACAAAGAACAGCTCGCACTCACCACAACCAGAGAAAGCCTGTACACAGCAATGAAGACCCAGCATGCTGCTGCTGCTGCTGCCAAGTCGCTTCAGTCATGTCAGACTCTGTGCGACCCCATAGACGGCAGCCCACCAGGCTCCCCTGTCCCTGAGATTCTCCAGGCAAGAACACTGGAGTGGGTTGCCATTTCCTTCTCCAATGGGTGAAAGTGAAGTCACTCAGTCGTAACCAGAAATAAATAAGGAAAGTAAATCTTTTTTAAAAAGAGAATAATATCTATACTTTTATGTCTATACTTATACTTTATAATTTGAAAAACTTAAATGGAAAGTTCCTATAATTTTGTAGGAAAATATAAATTTCTAAAATAGTTTAAGAAGATATAGAAGTATAGTCAAAACTATAGTCTTTCCAGTAGTCAGATATGGATGTGAAAGTTGGACCATAAAGAAAGCTGAGTGCCAAAGAATTGATGCTTTTGAACTGTGATGTTAGAAGACTCATGAGAGTCTCTTGGACAACAAGGAGATCAAACCAGTCAATCCTAAAGGAAATCAGTCCTGAATATTCATTGGAAGGACTGATGCTGAAACTGAAGCTCCAATACTTTGGCCACCTGATGTGAAGAACTGACTCATTTGAAAAGACCCTGATGCTGGGAAAGATTGAAGGCAGGAGGAAGAGGGGATACCAGAGGATGAGATGGTTGGATGACATCACCGACCGATGCACGTGAGTTTGAGCAGGCTCCAGGAGTTGGTGATGGACAGAGAAGCCTGGCATGCTTCATGAGATAGTCCATGGGGTAGTCCATTGCGTAGTCCATGGCGTCGCAAAGAGTCAAACACAACTGAGTGACTGAACTGAATTAAGAAGACCTATGTAATAGAAATTGAAATAACAGTCTCTCTCCCCCTGCTGTCCCCACCAGTGACACCAAGCCCATGCAATTTTGTAGGTTATTTCTACCAGGCCTCTAAGGAACAGATAGTTTTTCTCTTACTCAACAGTTTTATAGCAAGAAAGGATGTGGGAATTATGTGGGAAAGCCACATAATTCACTTTATGAGGTATAATCTGATAAAACTGCCCTCAAAGAATCAATAAGCAAATACCCCTTATGGATATAAATATACAAATATGTAAAATATTAATAAGCTGAATCATATGTGTATGTGTGTGTTAGTCACTCAGTCATGTCTGGCTCTTTGTGACCCTGTAACCTGCCAGACTCCTCTGTCCATGGAATTCTCCAGCCAAGAATCTGTAGTGGGTTGCTATTCCCTTCTTCTGGGGATCCTTCTGACCCAGGGATTGAACCTGCATCTCCTGCATTGCTGGCAGATTCTTTACCATCTGCATTACCAGGGAAGCCCAAACTAAATCATATAAGTATTAAAAGTTGGATTTGTATCTCTCAAAAATAAGCCAAGTAGCATTTGCCCCAGGAAGACTAACAAGATTCAGAATTAGACAAGGTTTGAATCATTTCTGTAACTCATTTCAGAAGAGATTAAAGGAGGATTCATATAAACTTTTCAAGGGAAGCCAAAAATGCTTTTGATTAAATTCAACATCCATTTATGAAATAAACTCTTATAAAACCAAGAAACATCCTTAACCTGATAAAGACTAGCTGCCAAAACCCAACAGTAAACACCAGACTTAATTCTGAAATGGCTGGGGTTAGGGTGAGGCACAGGCACAGAGTTTAAGGAGGAACCAAAAACCTCAGTGATCAAGAAAAAGAATACTTTAATGAAGTCTTAAAATATCAATACTAACACACACACAAGATCTATGATAGTTTTAGTATATCAAAATTTTAAATGAAGACCAGGGCAGTGCCAAGCCTTACTGGAGTTTGAAGCAAAAGAATAAGTTTGTGGCCCAATATAAATGCTTTGTGTGTTGTCAGGGTTTTAATGATTAATTTTCCCCTAGAACATTAAAATACTTGAAAAAATTGAAAAGTATATGTATTGAAACTCACAATATTATTTTGTTTATATATTTTATTTATACCCAAGCCAGAATTCCACAATTTTACTTTTCTGGCTTTAAAGGAAATCAACATGTTAATAACATTTTTAAACACTATTGCTTTACTCCTCTCATTTTTGATTGAGAGAACTGCCATTTTTACAATTCTTCTTAGCCAAGTGACAATCTTAACTAACCACTATTAGGATAAATAGGATGCAGAATTCCTAAAGGATTCTTCACGACCCCATGGACCACAGCCTACCAGGCTCCTCCATCCATGGGATTTTCCAGGCAAGAGTACTGGAGTGGGCTGCCATTGCCTTCTCTGAAGGAGGGCACTACACGAACAGAAAGCAGCCAGTGGCCATCCTGAGAGGGACATTCTGGGCTGATATGCCTGGTGAATGCTAGTGAACAAGGGGAGAATGGCTGGAGAGGAGACAAAAGGCAGCTTGTGGTCCCTTGGAAGAACCCAAGTTTATTCTAAATGTAACAGGAAACTACTGATGAATGTAGTGTGAGAAAGAATGTTATATGGCTGTGATATATTTATTTTAATTTTAAAATTTTATTTATATTGAAGTAACTGATTTATAACATTTATATAACTTTCATGTTTACCACATTATATTTCTAATTCTGTATACTCTTCAGTATGCACACCACCAAAAGTTTCCATCTGTCCCCATACGCTTGATCCCCTTTATTCATTGTGTGGCCCACCACTGTCCCTTCCCCTCTGGTAACCACCACTTTTTCTCTATATCTGCATGTTTGCTTTGGTTTGGTCTGTTTACTTATTTTGTTTTTTGTTTGTTTGTTTGTTTGTTTGTTTTTTGTATTTCACATATGAGTGAACTAGATGACATATTTTTAAAGAGCCCCATCAGTGTGGGAAGCAAACTTGAACCTGAGGCAGCAGGGGAATCAGAAGGACCTGTTAGGATGCAATTGCAGTGGTCTCTGCTGGAGTTGACCATGGTTTGGACAATTGTGAGTGTAGTGGATATAGTGAGAAGTGGTTGAGTTCCGGATGTATTTGAAATGTAGAGTTGACATGCATTGGGTTAACAGGTGAGGAAGAGGAGAATTAAGGAGGAGCTCTATGTTTGTGGCCTAAGTAACTGGATGAATGGTGCTATGATTCACTAAAAGGGCAGGTGGGGGTGGGGAGGGTGGTGAGCCACATAATTAAAAGAGTAATGTACAAATTGGTGCAGCCACTATGGAAAACAGTATGGATGTTCCTTGAAAAACTAAAAACAGAGCTACCATATGATCCAGCGGTCCTACTCCTGGCCATATATCCAGAGAAAACTAATTTGAAAAGATATATACACCCCATGTTCATGGCAACACTATTTACAATAGCTGGGACGTGGAAGCAACCTAAATGTCCATCAACAGAGGAATGGATAAAGATGTGGTACATATATACAGTGGAATATTCCTCAGCCATAAAAACAAATGAAATAATGTCATTTTCAGCGACATAGATGGACCTAGAGATTTGTCATACTGAGTGAAATGTCAGACCAAGAAAGCCAAGTACATGGAATGTAAAATATGATACAAATGAACTTAGCAACAAAACAGAAACAGACTCACAGACTTAGAAAACAAATTTATGTTTACCAAAGGGGAAAGTGACTGCTGCTACGTCACTTCAGTCGTGTCCGACTCTGTGCAACCCCATAGACGGCAGCCCACCAGGCTCCCCCGTCCCTGGGAAGATGGGGGAAGGATAAATTAGGAGTTTGAGATTAGCAGATACAAACTACTATACATAAAATAGATAACAAGGTCCTACTGTAGAGCACAGAGAAGTATCTATACTCGACATCTTGTAATAACCTACAATGAAAAAGAGCACATATATGCAAGATAGAATTACTTTGCTGTGCACCAGAATATAACACATTATAAGTCAACTATACTTCAATAAAAAGAAAAATAAAGAAGAAAAAACATTTAACATGAAACAAAAACAAACAAAAGCAGGTGATGTTTTCATTTAGATCACTTTGGGATTTTTAATACTTTGGTATGAGGCTCTTCATTAACACTTCAGTGGTGACTATGAAAAAACATGGGATGTGCCTCAGATATGACCCAAGAGGGAAGAGCAAGTAGAGTGGGTTTGAAAAATAAAAAAGAAAATAAGAAAAACAAGTTATTTACCTAGAGGACAAGAATTAGGCCTGGGTCATTTCAACTGTTAGAGGATAGGAGGATGAACAGGAGTCAGTAAAGAAGTTGCCAAAGAGTAGAGAAATTAGGAAAAGTGATATCTTGAAAGCCAATGAAGGAAAGGTTGCCCGATGGATAGGAGTGATCAAATTCTGCTTCATCACATAAGGTGAGGACTAAAAATAAATGACCCCTGGTTTTAGCAAAATGAGAGTCACTGCAAATTCTGATCAAGGTAGTTCTGTATAGTGCTAGACTTAAAAGCCTGACTGAAATAAAGAGAAGGTGAATAATTGGAAACAATAAATATGGACAGCTATTTTGAGAAATATTGCTGTATATGGGAGCAGAAAAATGACATCATTGAAGGTAAACTGCCAAGAATTTTTAAAAATATAGGACATATTACATGTTTATATTGTTGTGTTATGCTACATGGAAATGTAGATAGGACAGAAATTGATGAAGTTATTGTATTTTTAAATAGCAATAATGGCTATAATATTTCAAATTCTGTAGGACTAGGATAAAGCACAACTCAACAGAAAATACTTCAGTGCTTAAATAGTGTTATTATTAAACAAAAAATAATGAAATGAATTAAGGACTGAACACAAAACACGAACAAAGAAGAAAAAACAGAAAAGGAACAAAGATTACTAATGATAAATTGAGAAAATAATTTTTAAAAATAATCGATAAATTCAAGAGCTGGTTCTTTGAAAAGACCAAGAAAATAGACAAGCATTTGCTAAATGGTCCAATAAAAGGAGGGAGGAAATATACCATATCTGAAATTAAAAAGGAATATAATCACAGACATAAATGAAATTACAAAAATCATACGCAAATAATAATAACAAACACAACATACCACTTGCCATATTGTAGGAAGTGTTCTAAGCACTTTATATTTATTAACGGATTTAACTCTTACAACAACCCTGTGAGGTAAGTATATTTTTAGCCCAATATATGATAAAGAAACTTAGGAGGGAAGGGGCTAAGAAATTAGCCCAAGGTCATCTGCCTGGTAAAGGAGAGGCTGGGATTCAAATCTGGTGGCCTCAGAGTCCAGTCCATAAACTCCAGAGTCTGTGCCGTTTATGCAACAGTGTACAGCTCTTTGATATGTGAGGTGGAACCCTATGCCAACAAATAGGAAGATGTAGATTTCTCAGAAAAAAAAAAAAGATAAGGTAGACCAGTAGTCGTGGAAGAAATGGAAGAGTTAGTCAAAGACATAATGCTTGTAAAGTCCCCAAGGTTAGATGTCTTTATAGATAATTTCTTATGTTATTTTAAATGTTTCAGAGCCTGGATTTTAATAGAAAAGTTTTGGACTCATTTTTATGAAGCTAACATAACCCTGACACCAAAACTGATGGAAGTAGCAGATACTCACACTCATACGTATTTATAGGTCATTCTCATCTATGAGTAGAAATAATATCTAAGACATATATAGTGCTTTCTTTATGCCAGGCCACCCTAAGCAGTGTACCTGCATTAACTCATCTAAACTTCATGACAGTCCTTATTGTTGTCATTTTATAAAAGAGGAAACTCAGAAACATTAAGTGACTTATCCATAGTCACACTGTGAATTAGTGACAGGTAGTTAATAGCAAAGTTGGAATATTAAGCCAGGCAAACAAAGTTGATCAAATATTAGGAAATCTACTGATTCTGTCTTTACATCAACAGAATAAAGGAGAAAAACTGTATCATCACATTCATAAATGCTGAAAAGATACTTAGTAAAATTGAAAGTTTCTAATTAACAAACGAAAATATTAATACTCTCAAACATAGATGTTTGAGAATA
Source organism: Neotragus moschatus (assembly GCA_006410615.1). Taxonomy (NCBI): domain Eukaryota; kingdom Metazoa; phylum Chordata; class Mammalia; order Artiodactyla; family Bovidae; genus Neotragus; species Neotragus moschatus. The sequence goes on from SJYA01002420.1 coordinate 313,395, forward strand.
ACATCTTAAAGCAAAGGTTGCAGTAAAACACTAACTTCCCACTAAAATTAATAACATTAATAATAAACACTTTAAAATAAAATGAAAGGCTATGTATTTATTGAAGGATATGAAGAACTTTACATGTTTGTATACAAAGGAATATCTGTTTTTATAAACTATTCACACACATTACCCCCTATGTTTTGAAAGTGAATGATTAGAATTCTGAGTTATAATATCTTTATTTGTGGGACTACAATTTTGATAACAATATAGCTGTTACTTCTTTTTTGGAGGTTTTTGCATATCTTAAGCCTTTTATCTTAAAGGAAGCAAGTCATAGAATGGTAATCTTCTAAAGTAATACTTTTAACATTTCATGACCCTTTCTTGTTACTAACCAACGCTCCCATCCTCTCTCTCAGTCCCAACTCCTATCTCAGACATGAGTGATAGGTGAGATGATTAGGATTTCCAGATTTTTTTTTTTCTTTCAAAGATTTATTTTATTTTTTTTAATTTAATAAATAAAAATAATAAACTGAATATAGACTGATGATTCATTTCCCACACGATAGCACACATGTTTCAGTGCCATTCTCCCAAACCTTCCCCCCCTCTCCCTCTCTCTCAAAGTCCAAAAGTCCATTCCATGCATCTGTGTCTCTTNTATCTCTTCACGGCTGCTCCAGCAAAGCGCAGCCACTGCTCCTTACCTTGGATGAAGGGTATCTCCTCATCGCCGCCCTTCCTGATCTTTAACGTAGGATAGCTCCTCTAGGCCCTCGTGCTCCAGCGCAGCCACCACTCCTTGGACGTGGGTTGATCTTCCCGGCCGCCGCCCGTTTTCCTTATTTTAGGTACAATAAAAATAAATACTAATATAAGTTCTATTATATTCTTTCATGGCCCAGTTGATGATATATCTGCCCTCTGGGGTTCATATACAGTACATCCATAGCATTCACATGACACGTTTGAAAGTCCTTGTATTGTAAAAACAAAGTATGTAATTTTCCAATAAAAGGTATCAGAGTATAACCCTTCCAGAAAAGTGGAAGTAAGCCATTCACAGACCCTTAGTGATAATACAAGACAATAAAAGTCATTTTAGCTTTTCATTATTTTTTTCTTGAGGAATAGCTGGTGTGGAATATTATGTTTCAGATGTATAACGCAGCGATTCAAAATTTTTAAAGGTTACACTTCATTTATAGTTATTATATTAGCTATCTTTCCCATTTAATGGTACATATCCTTGTAGCTTATTTATTTTATATGTGGTACTTTGTTCCTCTTAATCCCCTACTGCTGTCTGGCCCTTTCTCCTTTTCCTCTTCCTGCTGGTAACCACTAGTTTGTTCTTTATATATGTGAATCTGTTGCCTTTCTGTTATATTCACTAGTTAATTTTAGATTTGAGATTCTAACTTTAATGTTGCTTTGAATTTATCACCAATGGCACATGACAGACAACTCACTATTTCATCAAACATACATACACCACATGCTGAAGTTTATAGAACCTGGTTGAATTAAACGTTTTCTTTCCTCACAGAGATCTATTTAGCACACCCTGGAAATGTTTTTGTTGCGATTCTGTCATTTACAAAAGTGTAGAAATAACATCCTATTTCCTCACAGGAATGTCTAAAATCTCTGAGATCTACTAAAAGGTAAATGTATTTGAATTACAACCAAGAATTGGTCCTCACTTCAGTATCTTCCCTTTTACAGCAGTAGAAAATTCCCAGAAAGCATGCCACATAAAGTTAGAGAATCCAGAGGAAGTGAAAACTTCCCAAAATGAAAACTCTAATTTTGTGGTGGTGGTTTAATTGCTGTCGTGTCTGACTCTTGTGACCCCATGGACTGTAGCCCACCAGGCTCCGCTGTCCGTGGGATTCTCCAGGCAAGAATACTGGAATGGGTTGCCATTTCCTTCACCAGGGACTCTTCCCAACCCAGGAACCTAACCCAGGTCTCCTGCACTGCAGGTGGATTCTTTACCAACTGAGCTAAAAGGCTATTCTGAACATGAACTTATTGTTGGTAGCTTTAATAGGCAGAATAATGTCCCTATAAAGATATCCACATCTAAATCTGCAGAATCTGTGAATATGTTAGGTTACAAAGAAAAGAGATCAAAGGTTGCTAGTAAGTGGATTTTAAAATAGGGAAATTATAAATTATCTCATCGGTGGGCTCAGTCATACCTGACTCTTTGCGACCCCTTTGGAAATCTCAGGCCAGAATACTGGAGTGGGTAGCCTTTCCCTCCTTCAGGAGATCTTCCCAACCCAGAGATCAAACCCAAGTCTCCCACACTGCAGGCAGATTCTTTGCCAGCTGATCCTCAGGAAAGCCCAAGAATACTGGGGTGGGTAGCCTAACCCTTCTCCAGTGGATCTTCCCAACCCAGAAATTGAACCAGGGTCTCCTGTGTTTCAGGAAGATTTTTTTTTTTTACCAACTGAGCTATCAGGGAAGCCCCAGTGAAATTAGGGTCACAAGCCAAGGAAAGCAGGAATCTTCTTGTTCAGTCACTCAGCCGGGTCTGATTCTTTGTGACCCCGTGGACTGCAGCACACCAGGCTTCCCTGTCCTTCACCATTTCTCAGAGCTTGCTCAAACTCATGTCTATTGAGTTGGTGATGCCATCCAAGCATCTCATCCTCTGTCATCCCCTTCTCCTTCTGCCCTCAGTCTTTACCAGGATTAGGGTCGTTTATAAGCCTGAAAAGGAAGCCTCTAGATGCTAGAAAAGCAAGCAAATGGGTTCTTCTCTTGAAACTCCAAAAGGAACACAGCCTTGAAAATACATAAGTTTTAGCCCAGTGAGATGCATTTCAGGATTTTGACCTCCAGAACCATAACATAATAAATGTGTATTGTTTCTAAGTCAGTAAGTTTGTGGTAATTAGTTTTAGCAATAATAGGAAGCTAATACAGTTGGTTTCTGGGAGATAATGGTGAGAAAGGCAGACTCCCCATTATCTAAGACTTACTGGAAACTCACCCATCACATACATTGCTAAGGTGGTAGGCTTTCTGAGGTTATGCTCCCAGGTTCTTGTCACTGGCTCTCTCATCATGAGTCTCCTCCTTTTAGAAAGAATTCTGAGGAGAGGAGTAGTGCTGGATTATGAGTTGAAGTCTGAACCCTGACTTCTTAATTCGTAAATGAGATTAGATCAGATCACCCCAAGAGAAAACCAAGTCCATCTCCGAAATGCCCTCAGTTCAGTTCAGTTCAGTCACTCAGTCATGTCCAACTCTTTGCTGCCCCATGGACTGCAGCACACCAGGCTTTCCTGTCCATCATCAACTCCGAGAGTTTGCTCAAACTCATGTCCATTGAGTCAGTGATGCCATCCAGCCATCTCATCCTCTGTCATCCACTTCAGGTGGCCAAAGTATTGGAGTTTCAGCTTCAGCATCAGTCCTTTCAATGAATATTCACTACTGATTTCCTTTAGGATTGACAGGTTTGNCATCAACTCCGAGAGTTTGCTCAAACTCATGTCCATTGAGTCAGTGATGCCATCCAGCCATCTCATCCTCTGTCATCCACTTCAGGTGGCCAAAGTATTGGAGTTTCAGCTTCAGCATCAGTCCTTTCAATGAATATTCACTACTGATTTCCTTTAGGATTGACAGGTTTGATCTTCTTGCAGTCCAAGGGACTCTCAAGAGTCTTCTCCAACACCACAATTCAAAAGCATCAGTTCTTCAGCACTCAACTTTCTTAGAGGATGTCCAACTCTCACATCCATGTATGACTACTAATTCCATCAATACAGAGACATGGATATGTAACTATATTCATTACGTCAAATATTAAAAAGCCTCAACACTTAAATCCATGTGTTGCTTGGTTCTAAAGAGGACTTTGAATATTCTTCTCCATCCATCATGTTTGATAGGCCTATATTTTCTGCAATGGAAAATAGCTTCTAAGCTTGATTTATAATTCCTCAAACCTGAGGTTAAACTATAATCACAGTGAAGCTTAGCAGAGTGGGACTGTGTGACTGGCAATCATATGCAGCGGTTGGGTACCATCACGCAGATGGTGTTCTGGTCTCTAGCTGTCCCTCAGGTGATTCTGTATCTGCATATTGCCCAAAGTCTGAACCAATGTAATTATTAAAGAATGGCTGGCTGGATGGATGATTGAATAAGTACATATACTTCTTGTCTTCATTTATCCCACTCTCCACACAACCCAACTGGAAAGTGGGAAATTACAATGGCTACTTTTGGCCCCAAACACACCTGATTTGCATTCCTTTATTCAAGCTTTTCCTATCATAGTGATGATGAAGCTGACCTTTAAAATAACAAAGCTTCTATATTGCTTTGAAAAATATAATTCTCATATACATGAGATGAAGTAGAATACATATTATTTGTGTCTTATTAATACATCTAAAAAACAACTATTTCTAAGGAATAAGGATTGAAAACAAGCAAAGAAACAAAATAGAATCTCTGCTTTGGACTAAGTTTTAACAGCCTGAGAAACTGACTCAACGATCTGTATGCCTCACCCTTGCATTCTCTCTCTCTTCTCCTGCTAACTCATTTTCCACTCAATCTTCTATTCATAAAATTATCTACATTCTGGATATTGACCCATGTCAAGAGTTTTTCAAAGCACTCTTTTATTTGAATGAATCGAGATTGACTGTCTAAAATGCATTGATTAATACCGTAAAGCATGAGTTAATTAATCTCTCTAATTTTATCCCCCCACCATGTGAAAATAATATTACATCAGCGGTTGACCTTGATGGGTAATTAGAAGTAATGAGAGATGAAAACAGGGAACAGGTTTTTACATATCAACTATTAGAGGATTTGTTTTTTTCCCCCAAAACTGAGGAATTTAAAATTTTCATATAAACATTGCTTAAATAGAATGTAAATTAGTCACAGAATATGACTGACAGCATGAAAATAATACCTGTTAGGTCAGATGGACGTGAGTCTGAGTGAGCTCCGGGAGTTGGTGATGGACAGGGAGGCCTGGCGTGCTGTGATTCATGGAGTCGCAAAGAGTCGGACACGACTGAGCAACTGAACTGAACTGAGGTCAGTTTAGGATCACTTGACTGTCTTACCAAGGTAGAATATAGTCTTAGGAAGGGCTCATTCTTTTTTTTCCTATTCTGATAGAGTCAAGTTGGGTGAAATCAGATATTTCCTACTTTCCATTTCCCATGATGTTGGAATACTACCCAGGAAATAAACACAATTGAGTCTGTTTCCTAAAACCATGAGAAAAATGTGAACCACTTGGCAAGTGACACCCAAGGGAAAAGGCTCATGCTGAGATCAGTGCTGCTGTGACCGTGTTTGGTTCCTTTTCTCAAGAGTCCACTTCTCATCACTGGATGAGGAAGCTGGCAGCCCATGGAGAAACAGCCTCCTGTCCAAGGTCAACAGAGTTGGGGAAAAGGACTGAGCTTCATAGTTCTCTTCAATGTCCAAAGATGTTGACTGTAGCAAAAATACTGCATTTGGCCTTCCACCTCTGTCAGCTTTACAGGGCATGAATTGTGAACATTTTAAGTATCATTTACTAGATGGTCTTAAACCTAATCAAAGACTGGAATTAAATTTCTTCTTGTCCCCAAGCTGCCTTTGTTTACAGCTGTGACCACAGCTCTTGTAGAGTCAGTTCTTTGTTTAGCTCGCTTGTAGTCAAATTCTAAGTGGCAGGCTGTAATGAGTTTCCCAGGTGCCTCTAGTGTTAAAGAACCCACCTGCCAGTGCAGGAGACTTAAGAGACACAGCTTCGATCCCGGGGTCGGGCAGATCCCCTGGAGAAGGAAATGGCAACACACTCCAGTATTCTTGCCTGGAAAATCCCATGGACAGAGGAGCCTGGCAGGCTATGGTTTATAGGATCATGAGTTGGACACAACTGAAGCGGCTTAGCGCTATCTTGAGAACAGGGAGTTGACAAAGAGAAAATGAGGCATTGNAGGAAATGGCAACACACTCCAGTATTCTTGCCTGGAAAATCCCATGGACAGAGGAGCCTGGCAGGCTATGGTTTATAGGATCATGAGTTGGACACAACTGAAGCGGCTTAGCGCTATCTTGAGAACAGGGAGTTGACAAAGAGAAAATGAGGCATTGCATTGGCAGCTTTGCTGTGTAGCAAGTAGAACAGTAAAATAACGAGGAGAAAAGGAATATAGGAGAACTCAGTGTCTGAGGAGTGACCTGGGAGAACACAGGCCATGGAAAGCACGAGATGGGTAAAGGAAATAAAAAACTAAAGCGGTCAGTATGTAGACCTCTCTAAAGGCACAGGATATCTAGTTGGATTATTTTACAAACGTAGCTCCCATGACCCAAATGTCAGGATATTGGGTGAGATGTTAGCTGATTAATGACAGTTCAAATGAGAATCCTGCATTATATTTCAGTAAAAATGCAATAGGACTTCCCTGATGGCTCAGACAGTAAAGAATCCTCCTTTAATGCAGGAGATCCAGGTTCAATCCCTGGGTCTAGAAGATTCCCTGGAGGAGGGAACGGCTACCCACTCCANTGGGTGAGATGTTAGCTGATTAATGACAGTTCAAATGAGAATCCTGCATTATATTTCAGTAAAAATGCAATAGGACTTCCCTGATGGCTCAGACAGTAAAGAATCCTCCTTTAATGCAGGAGATCCAGGTTCAATCCCTGGGTCTAGAAGATTCCCTGGAGGAGGGAACGGCTACCCACTCCAGTATTCTTGCCTGGAGAATTCTCCAAACAAAGGAGGCTGGCGGGCTACCATCCATGGGGTCACAAAGAGTCAGACATGACTGAACCACTAAGAACACAGATGCACAGAGATACTATAAGCCTTGGAAAAAAAAAAAATTAGTGGCAATAAAGAGAAGTTAAAAAGAATTTTGCCTTGAAAACTCTCGAATCTTTTTTTTTTTTTTTTCACTTTTAAGCCAAGCCCTTACTACCTTTTAAATTTTTTTATTTTATGTTGGAGTGTAGCCAATTAGCAATGTTATCATAGTTTCCGGTGCACAGCAAAGCAACTTAGCCATGCATATACATGTATCCATTCTCCCAGAATCAAATCTTTCTTCTTCTCTCCAGAAAGCTGTATTAGTTCATTCCTTGCAGCTTTCTTGCTCTCAGGACACACTGTTTTCTGAGTTTGGTTTTGCTCATTAGGAGCTTTACAGCTATGGCTGAGACTACTTTAGCTCTCTGTGGCTTAAATCCCTTTCTCTTGGATATTTAATATCTCCTGTCTGCCTTTTAGGGCTTCCCTGGTACCTCAGATGGTAAAGAATCTGCCTGCAGTGCAGGAAATCTGCCGGCTATTTGTTACAATCACACTGTTGATTTTCTCTTTTATACTTTTTTTTTTACTATTTTACTCTGGAGCTCTCTCTTCTCTCTTTGATTTTTGTTCTGTTCCTTATAAAACTCTTCTTTCCAAATTCAGCCAAAGTGCTGTCTTCAACATGAAGGCTTTAAGAGCTCATGTAAAAATGACATTGTGTTTGAACATCAGTAGACAAGAATTTGAATTTCTAATCCATTATTTATTAATGGGGTCCACTTAAAAGCTTTGTTATTCTCCTGGTCTCAATTTCCCATTATATCTAATGAGGGTAACACTTACCTAACAGAGTTGTAATGATTAAGTGAGGTAATTGCTTATGAAAAGACATCTGGAATATAGTAGTTAAATAAACATAGGTTAACTTCCTTTTATTCCTCTAAATTCATGCTGCTTTATAATATAGATATTTATATATGGGTTTACCACTTAATAGGGGCTTCCCAGGTGGTGCTAGTGATAAAGAACCTGCCTGCCAATGCAGGAGACATAAGAGATGTGGGTTTGATCCCTGGGTCAGGAAGATCCCCTGAAGGAGGGCATGGAAAACCACACCAGTATTCTTGCCTGGAGAATCCCTAGGGTTGCAAAGAGTAGAGCATCACTGAAGTGACTTAGGATGCACTCACAACATTTATTAATTTCTTTAAGTCAAGACTTATGTGTGTGCGTACATATATACCCATACATGAATACATATACCTCTGTGTGTATGTGTATAACATGTGTATTTTTATGTGTATACATAAATACATACATATATATGTATATAGAAAGTGTTTTTTGTTGTTGTTCAATAAATGTCCAAACTATGACCCAGAAAGAATTGCACCTAGCTAATCTGTTGATTAGCCAGGGCTTCCCTGGTGGCTCAGAGGTTAAAGCATCTGCCTGGAATGCGGGAGACCCCAAATTCGATTACTGGATCGGGACGAACCCACTCACAGTACTCTTGCCTGGAGAATCCCATGGAGGGAAGAGCCTGGTAGGCTACAGTCCATGGGGTCGCAAAGAGTCGGACACAACTGAGCTACTTCACTTCACTTCTAATCTGTTGATAAAGGTTGGTCCCTTTTCTTTCACTGGAGTAAAGCTGCTATAGAAGGTAAGTATGTATGCATGCGGGCTTCCCTGGTGGCTCAGTGGTAAAGAATCTGCCTGCAATGAAGGAGACCTGGGTTCAATTCCTGGGTTGGGAAGATCCCCTAAAGGAGGACATGGCAACCCACTCCAGAATTGTTACCTGGAGACCTGGGTTCGATTCCTGGGTTGGGAAGATCCCCTGAAGGAGGACATAGCAACCCACTCCAGTATTCTTACCTGGAGAATTCCATGGACAGAGGAGCCTGGCAGGCTACATTCCATAGGGTTGAACACAACTGAAGTGACTAAGCAGCAGCAGGATGTATCCATGTATGACCTACACCCTTGAGATATACATATAATGTGTTGATTGAACATCAAGGCCTAGAAGTTGATACCATACTGGCATAAACACTTGCTTCAAGTATATGGACATACAGTCAAGCCCACATTGATCTGCCCATTGGCTACAGCTGGGCTGGCTCCACCCCTCTGCTGGCCTGAGTTCAATTCAGTAATATGGTCAATAGGGCAGAGCAGAGCATCCAGGTTAACCTGGGAAACTTAAGTAGGGGTGAACCTGGTTTGAATCCTGGTTCTCCCATTTCCCACGTTAGGACCTGACAAAATTGCATAATTTATCTGTTCTTGGGTTTTGCATCTGAAAATAAAGTAATAACAATCCTTTCTTCATGGGGTTACTGTGAGTGTTAAATGAACCAGCACTTTAAAGAAGATAACCTGGCATATGATAAGCATTTAATGTTATCTACCGTCAGCATTGTCATTATCAGCCTCATCGGATAGGTGGCTCTAGTTTAGGATTTGAAAGTTTGCTCAAGGGTAAAGTTTGTATGTGTTATCCTCCAGGGGGATAGTCTTAATTTATTTAATGAATTTATTTTAATCATCATCTGGCCTTTCATCCAAGAAATATTAACTCTAATGGCATGAGAGTTGACATTTTCTCTCACAGAACCAATTTTGTTTCATCAAATATTAATTTAGTCAAATATTAATTCATTTATATATTAAAAATATTTCCCCCGTATGTCTGCTATATATGACATAACCTCTGAGAGCCATGTTATTGAATCTTTGATCACAGTTCTACAGATATTTTTGTGTATTACCTAGCCATAGATATCCTGGATCCAATAAGCAAAAATAAAAATGTGACTTGAGGGTAAGAAATACAGCATCCCACAAACATAGTATTCATGTGTTTTCAATGGACTCTTGCATACACTTCCTCATTTGATCATCACATAAAGAGGAAAATAGTCTGTAGACTTTATTTATAGGCAAAGACAACACCGAGTCGTAGTAACTTTAGCTCACTTCTTGCTTTTGTGCAGCCTGCGAGCTAAGAACGGCTTTGACATCTGTAAATAGTTGGAGAAAAAAGTTTTTGAATCTCATGACATGTGAAAATTAAGAAATTAAATGAAATTCAAGTCCTGGTTTCCATTAATATGAAATAAATATGAAATTAAATGAAATTCAAGTCTTGATATTCATTAATGAACTTTTATTGGAAGACAACTCTGCTCCTTTATTCAATATTGTTCAAGGTTACTTTCACACCACAGCAGCACAGTTGTGTAGTTGCAACAGAGACTCCACATTCCTGCAGAGATGAAAATATTTACCAACTGGCCCTTTACAGGCAAAGTTTGCTGATCCCTGCTCTAAGTAGTTCAATGACTTCCCTAAATTACATAGCCTGTAAGGTGATGTGTTACAACTTGAATCTAGATCCTTTGGCCATCTCAGAGAACAGGCTCACTGACTAGATGTCTCTGTGTTTTAGATTGTAAAATGCTTCTGTTCTGGACGCATGATCTGCAGATGCAGCCTCTTGAGTGCAATGCAGCTGACACGAGTTCCTCCTCCTCGCCTCTAATCAGACAGCTCCACTCCTCTGCCCTAAGCGATTCTCAGAGCTGAAGTGTGTCACCTGCAGGATGCTTACCGCTTCCAAAAGCACCGTAATGAGACTTATTCTTAGCCTAAGCCCAGCTGTAATACTTGAGTATTACACCCCTTGGTGCTCTTGTGACTAGGAAAATCAAAATAACATGTTACCAGATGGAAAAAAGAAATATCACCCATATCATACCTTAAAGTGGCTTCTACTTTAAAATTGTTTTGTTAGTGTTTAATGACAGTATCTGCTCAGCTTACTGTACATGCAAAGAATGATTTAGAAGCCTATCTCCTTACCTTTTCTGCTTCAAAACAGGTTTTAGTGCTAAGCTTACAATAACCTGGAAGATAGCCAGGTGTCCTCAACAGGAAGTTTGTCCAGAGGATTTAAGTAAGAATGCATGTGTGAATGCTTAGTCACTCAATCATGTCCAACTCTTTGTGACCCCATGGACTGTAGATTGCCAGACTCCTCTGTCCATGGAATTTTCCAGGCAGGAATACTAGAGTGGGTTGCCATTTCCTTCTCCAGGGGATTTCCCAACCCAGGGATCAAACACACGTCTCCTGCATCTTGCTGCATTGGCAGACGGATTCTTTACCACTGAGCCACCTGGGAAACCTTAAATAAATGTAAAAGGGTCAATCTGGGCAGTTTCCCAAATTACTGTGTTAGACCATGGTAGCCATTATTTTTCTGTATGAATTGTCAGAAGAGTGACATCCATATCAAAATATAAATGTATAAACATATTTAAAAACCCAGTCAATTTTTGGAATATCCTAGATTTTGAAATACATCCCATTCTACCCTACTTGTGTTAGTGCTGGTAGCCAAAAACTGACTAGTTTAGTGTTAGAAAATGTGATATGTAATTTTTTCCCAAATATTACATGGAATACTAAGACAAATTATCCATTAGGCTTTCATGTCCTATAATTTCTCATGTATAATATGTTAATGAATTTGTCAAGAAAAAAGGCAAAATACACATATACTCCCATAATAATCTCTAAGAGCTACAGCTGTAAGGCAGTTTATTTCATCTTCATTATAGTATCACCTTACTAATAAGAAATTATTGGAAATACATTAAGCTTGATTTTCTACTAAGCTGTTAAGGGAACTTCTGCCAAGGTTGTAACAATCAATAAAAGAAAGGGTATATGGCAGAAATTGTTTACCTGCCTCAGTTAAAATTTGCATGTCGTGAAGCCTTCCTAGTATATAGAGAGCATTTTGTGACTTATCTACCACTGCAGGTTAAGTTTCTATTTTGAAATAATTTTTAACATTTATAGAAAAGTTGCAAAAACACTGCAAAGACAAAAATTTCCATATATCCTCCACCCATGTTCCTCAGAAGTTAACATTTTGCATTTGATATAAAATGAATAGAAGAAAAATTATCCTTAATATAAACAGATAGGTGGGTATAATTATGTTTTTGTAACACTTCAGAGTAATAGACATCATGATCCTTTATCACTAAATGATCCAGTGTGCATTTCCTAAAACCAAGGGCATTCTCTGTATAATCACAATACAGTTATCAATTTCAGGAAATTAACTTTGATACAGTTAAATTGGGAAATTAACTTTGATTTATAGATCTCATTCAAATTTTACCAGTTGTCTCACAAATATCCTTTATGCGAAAAGGGTGAAAGTCTAGTTTAACTTTCAACCTAGGAGCACAAGTTGCTGTTTGACTTTCTTTTCTCCTCAGTCTCCTTTAATCTGAACTCTCCAGTCTAATGACCTTGACACTTTTGGAGAGTCTAGGCCATTTATTTTGAGAAACATCCATTCGTAGGTTAAATTTCCTCATGATGAGGTTATGGGGAGCAGGAATACCACAGAGTGACCTTTGGCCCTTTCTCAGTGCATTATATCCAGAGATAGGTGATATCTATTTATCCAATTATAGATGATATTAACCTTGAACTCTTAGTAAGGTAGTATCCACTGGTTTTTCCTCTGTAAAATTTCTACATTTTCTTTCTCTTGTGTGGAGTTATAGTGAGACTCTATCATATCTTTTTTCTCATCAAACTTTTTTGCCTGAAACAATTATTACTATGGAAATTGCAAATGGTGGTTTTCTAATTTCATCATTCCTCTACATTTATTACTGTATAGAAGACCTTTTCCCTCCTTGCACATTTGTCTATGGCATCACTGATTCAATGGATATGAGTTTGAGTGAATTCCAGGAGATAGTGAAGGACAGGGAAGCCTGGCGTGCTGCAGTCCATGCAGTCACAAAGAGTTGGACACAACTTAGCGACTGAACAACAGCAATTAGAATACACATGAACTCATTTTAGCCAGTGAGTTATAAACCATTATTATCATTATTTATTTTGATGCATACATTGTTCCAGCTTTGGCTAGTGAGAACTTTACTGCAAATTTTTGAGCTGAGCAGTAAGGTCATCTGAACTGTATTTGTAATAATTCTGGCAGCACTATAAAGGGTGCTTCAGAAATAGAGATAGGAGTTGGAGAAAACCATGAGCAATGAGAGCATGGATATGGAAAAGATGGAATGGATTTTTAGTGTCTCTGATGAGGTAAAACAATAGGATTTGGAAACTGGGTGTAGAGGTAAAGGAGAAAGACTTTGGAGCTGGATAACTAGGAAGGCAGTGGTGCCACAGGCAGGAGCAGAAGATACAGAAGCAAAGGGGTTGCAGGTGAAGACAAGGTTAGATTTAGACTTGTGGAGCTCATCTCAAGGATACATTCATGGGAAAATGCCCCGCACTTGAAAATAGAGGCCTAGAACTCAGAAGAAAAATAATGGCAAAAGAGTGGACTTGCTACTGCTAAGTTACTTCAGTCGTGTCCGACTCTGTGCGACCCCACAGACGGCAGCCCGCCAGGCTCCCCCGTCTCTGGGATTCTCCAGGCAAGAATACTGGAGTGGGTTGCCATTTCCTTCTCCAATGCATGAAAGTGAAAACTGAAAGAGAAGTCACTCAGTAGTGTTGGACTCTTGGCGACCCCATGGACTGCAGCCTACCAGGCTCCTCCATCCTTGGGATTTTCCAGGCAACAGTACTGGAGTGGGGTGACATTGCCTTCTCCAGAGTGGACTTGGGAGTTATCGAAAAGTGAGACTTTGGAAATAAATGAGATTATTTAGCAGGAAGACAAAATAGAAGTGAAGAGGGCCAATTTTAGAGAATGCTTGTAATGAAAATGTCACTGGTGGAGTAAAAGAAAGACATCAAAGAGAACTTTTTGATGTCATCAAAATCTAGATAAAAGGCAATCTCAGAAAGGAAGGAATTGTAAATGGAGCCAAATTCTGAGGTTGAATAGAGTGAGAGATGAGATGATGCCCTAAACTTGACAATTTAGGAAATCAATGTCTTCTTTAACATAACTCTCTCAAATCAGATCAGTGTGCAGAGAAACCAGTTTACAGGTGAATAAGGTGAGGTAAGTAAGGGCTTCCCTGGAGTCTCAGATGGTAAAGAATCTGCCTACAACGTGGGAGTGCAATTGTGCAGTAATCTGAACATTCTTTGGCATTGCCTTTCTTTGGGACTGGAATGAAAACTGACCTTTTCCAGTCCTCTGGCCACTGCTGAGTTTTCCAGATTTGCTGGCATATTGTGTGCAATACTTTCACAACATCATCTTATAGGATTTGAAATAGCTCAACTGGAATTCGATCACCTCAATTAGCTTTGTTCATAGTGATGCTTCCTAAGGTCCAATTGTCTTTGCATTCCAGGATGTCTGGCTCTAGGTGAGTGATCATACTATAGTGGTTATCTGGGTCATGAAGATCTTTTTTGTATAATTCTTCTGTGTATTCTTGCCACCCCTTCTTAATATCTTCTGCTTCTTCTAGGTCCACACCATTTCTGTCCTTTATTGTGCTCATCTTTGCATGAAAATTTCCCTTGGTATCTCTAATTTTCTTGACGAGATCTCTAGTCTTTCCCATTCTGTTGTTTTCCTCTATTTCTTTGCACTGATGGCTGAGAAAGGCTTTCTTATCTCTCGTTGCTATTCTTTGGAACTCTGCATTCAAATGAGTATATCTTTCCTTTTCTCCTTTGCCTTTAGCTTCTCTTCTTTTCTCAGCTATTTGTAAGGCCTTATCAGACAACAGTTTTGCCTTTTAACATTTCTTTTTCTTGGGGATGATCTTGATCCCTGTCTCCTGTACAATGTTGTGAACCTCCCTCCATAGTTCTTCAGGCACTCCGTCTATCACATCTAATCCTTTGAATCTATTTGTCACTTCCATTGTGTAATCATAAGGGATTTGATTTAGGTCATAACTGACTGATATACTGGTTTTCCCTACTTTCTTCAATTTAAGTCTGAATTTTGAAATAAGGAGTTCATGATCTGAGCCACAGTCAGCTCCCAGCCTTGTTTTTGCTGACTGTATAGAGCTTCTCCATCTTTGGCTGCAAAGAATATAATCAGTCTGATTTCAGTGTTGACCATCTGGTGATGTCCATGTGTAAAGTCTTCTCTTGTGTTGTTGGAAAAGGGTATTTGCAATGACCAATGCATTCTCTTGGCAACACTCTATTAGCCTTTGACCTGCTTCGTTTTGTACTCCAAGGCCAAATTTGCTTGTTATTCCAGGTATGTCTTGACTTCCTACTTTTCCATTCCAGTCCCCTGTAATGAAAAGGACATCTTTCTTGGGTATTAGTTCTAGAAAGTCTTGTAGGTGTTCATAGAACTGTTCAACTTCAGCTTCTTCAGCCTTACCAGTCAGGGCATAGACTTGGATTGCTGTGATATTGAATGGTTTGCCTTGGAAACAAACAGAGATCATTCTATCATTTTTGAGATTGCATCCAAGCACTGCATTTCAGACTCTTTCACTGACTATGATGGCTACTCCATTTCTTCTAAAGGATGCTTACCCACAGTAGTAGATATAATGGTCATCTCATTCACCCATTCCAGCCCATTTTAGTTCAGTGATATCTAAAATGTCGATGTTCACTCTTACCATCTCCTGTTTGACCACTTCCAATTTGCCTTGATTCATGGACCTAACATTCCAGGTTCCTATGCAGTATTGCTCTTTACAGCATCAGACTTTACTTCCATCACCCATCACATCCACAACTGGGTGTTGTTTTTGCTTTGGCTCTCTCTCTGCATTCTTTCTGAAGTTATTTCTCCACTCTTCTTCAGTAGCATATTGGACACATACCGACCTGCATACCGACCTTATGGTCAAATTCAGACTTAAATGGAAGAAAATAGGAAAAACCACAACACCATTCAAGTATGACCTAAGTCAAATCCCTTAAAGTGACAAATAGATTCAAGGGATTAGATCTGATAGACAGAGTACCTGAAGAACTATGGACGGAGGTTCACGACAAAGTACAGGAGGCAGTGATCAACACCATCCCCAAGAAAAAGCAATGTAAAAAGGCAAAATGGTTGTCTGATGAAGTCTTACAATTAGCTAAGAAGAGAAGTGAAAGTGAAGCTGCTCAGTTGTGTCCAACTCTTTGCGACCCCATGGACTATAGGCTACTGGCCTCCTCCATCCATGGGATGTTCCTGCCAGAAAAACTGGAGCAGGATGCCATTTCCTTCTTCAGGGGATCTTCCAAACCCTGGGATCAAACCCTAGTCTCCTGCATTGCAGGCAGACACTTTATCGACTGAGCCACCAGAAAGTCAAAGGAGAAAAGGAAAGAAATACCCCTTTGAATGCAGAGTTCTGAAGAATAGCAAGGAGAGATAAGAAAGCCTTCCTCAACAATCACTGCAAAGAAATAGAGGAAAACAATAGACTGGGAAAGACTAGCAATCTCTTCAAGAAATTTAGAGATACCAAGGGAACTTTTCATGCAAAGAAGAGCACAATAAAGGACAGAAATGGTGTGGACCTAGCAGAAGCAGAAGATATTAAGAAGTGGCAAGAATACAAGAAGAACTATACAAAAAAGATACTCACAACCCAGATAACCACAATGATGTGATCACTCACCTACAGTCAGACATGCTGGAATGAGAAGTCAAGTGGGCCTTAGGAAGCATCACTATGAACAAAGCTAGTGGAGGTGATGGAATTCCAGTTGAGCTATTTCAAACCCTGAAAGATGATGCTGTGAAAGTGCTGCATTCAATATGCCTGCTACAGGAAAACTCAGCAGTGGCCAGAGGACTGGAAAAGGTCAGTTTTCATTCCAATCCCAAAGAAAGTCAATGCCAAAGAATGCTCAAACTACCACACAATTGCACTCATCTCACAGGCTAAGCAAAGTAATGCTCAAAATTCTCCAAGCCAGGCTTCAACAATACGTGAACCATGAACTTCCAGATGTTCAAGCTGGATTTAGAAAAGGGAGAGGAACCAGAGATCAAATTGCCAACATCCGATGGATCATGGAAAAAGCAAGAGAGTTCTAGAAAAACATCTATTTCTGTTTTATTGACTATACCAAAGCCTTTGAGTGTGTGGATCACAATAAACTGTGGAAAATTCTGAAAGAGATGGAAATACCAGACCACCTAATTTACCTCCTGAGAAATCTTTATTCAGGTCAAGAAGCAACAGTGAGAACTGGACATGGAACAACAGACTGGATCCAAATAGGAAAGGAGTACATCAAAGCTGTATATTGTCGCCCTGCTTATTTAACTTATATGCAGAGTATATCATGAGAAATGCTGCACTGGAAGAAGCACAAGCTGGAATCAAGATTGCCAGGGGAAATATCAAAAACCTCAGATATGCAGATGACACCACCCTGATGGCAGAAAGTGAAGAAGAGCTAAAGAGCCTCTTGATGAAAGTGAAAGATGAGAGTGAAAAAGTTGGCTTAAAGCTCAACATTCAGAAAACAAGATCATAGCATCTGGTCCCGTCACTTCATGGGAAATAGATGGGGAAGCAGTGGAAACAGTGACACACATTATTTTGAGGGGCTCCAATATCACTGCAGATGGTGATTGCAGCCATGAAATTAAGACACACGTTCCTTGGAAGAAAAGTTATGACCAACCTACACAGCATATTAAAAAGCAGACACATTACTTTGCCAACGAAGGTCCATCTAGTCAAAGCTATGGTTTTTCCAGTAGTCATGTATGGATGTGAGAGTTGGACAGTAAAGGAAGCTGAGCATTGAAGAATTGATGCTTTTGAACAGTGGTGTTGGAGAAGGCTCTTGAGAGTCCCTTGGACTGCAAGGAGATCCAACCAGTCCATCCTAAAGGAAATCAATCCTGAATATTCATTGGAAGGACTGATGCTGAAGCTGAAACTTCAATACTTTGGCCACCTGATGCCAAGAATCAACTCATTTGAAAAGACCCTGATGCTCGGAAAGAATGAAGACAGGAGTAAAGGGTTGACAAGGGATGAGATGGTTGGATGGCATCACCAACATGATGTATATGAGTTTGAGCAAGCTCTGGGAGTTGGTGATGGACAGGGAGGCCTGGCTTGCTGCAGTCCATTAGGTGGCAAAGAGTCAGACAGGACTGAGGGACTGAACTGAACTAAAGTGAACCATGTGGGAGACCTGGGTTCGATCCCTGGGTTGGGAAGATCCCCTGGAGAAGGGAATGGCTACCCACTCCAGTATTCTGGCCTGGAGAATTCCATGGCTAGAGGAGCCCGACAGGCTCCAGTCCACTGTGTTGCAAAGAGTTGGACACAGCTGAGGGACTTTTATTTAAGGTGAGGTGGGGAACTACAATAGTAAATATCGTCTATCACTTTAGGCTGTTTGACAAACAAATCTTCCCTTTCTTAATACTGCTATCCTTTCACAACATAACTGATGCATTATTTTGCAGTAAAGCCTTTGTCTCTCTATTCTGCCTTACCCAGAGCACTGTCCTTATATAGGAGTGGGTGGTAGGGAATAAGGACTAAAGGAGAAGGGAAGAGTCTGGCCCACCACATTATCAGAGTCTAGCATTTAGTATATGCTCTGCCTTAGGTTGTCATAGTGGTGTGCTATTAATCTTTTTGTGATCTCACTGGATGTTAGGTTCCACTTAGTCTGTGCCATGCACAGAATCAAACCTGGCCTGAGAGTCCCCTTCTAGCACTGAAATTCCTTGGCTCTATGAATTTGCATCCTTGGTAAAAGCTGCCCACATTTGTTGGCAGTGCTGTTCCTGGGTGATATGTATGGGTCCAGGGCCTCAATTGCCCCCATGTCTCACTCTATCTTTTGTGGAATACAGAAGTGCTTCAAAAGATGAGCCTGAAAATGGATATTCGTGAGAATTAGAAACAAATCACTGCAGGGAACTAACAACATAAAAATGCGTCAAACTGTGAGGAACTGAAGCAACAGTTCCTGTTTGGACGTACACAATGGACACAGCATGCGAGCAGCTATAAAAAAACACTGGAGGAAAAAGTGTATCTATGAAAAACAACTTTTAAAAAAGCCCACAGAGAGCTCAAATGCTTCACGTGCAGAGAGTCGCGTGAACTTTTCTGCAGTAACTACCACAGAAAAGTCTTTGGGGTCAAGAGAATCTATGGCAAACGTTTAAAGTCTTAATCTCAAAGTAAGTTTTGCCAGGACTTACCCATCTCCTGGTGCCCACAAATTCCTCTCAGTGAAACTAAAAGTCTTCCTGCTTATATTAACCCCCAAGCCACATGGCCAAGGTTATCACATCCATTCCAACGTAACTTAATTATGTAAAACTGGATGAGGAAGATGAATAATTCAGTCCTTAATCTAAAATAAGGCATTTATTTCTGACACGACTGAGCAACTAGACTAGTGTTTTAAGAAAGCTCAACTTGTGACTTGCTATGGATTTGTTGTTACTGTTCTGTCTGTTAAGTCATGCCTGACTCTCTACGACCCCATAGACTACAGAACACCAGGCTTCCCTGCCCTTCACTGTCTCCCAGAGTTTGCTCCAATTTACGTCCATTGAGTCAGTGATCCTATCTAACCATCTTGTCCTCTGCCACTCCCTTCTTTTACCTTTGATCTTTCCCAGCATCAGGGTCTTTTCCAATGAGTGGACCTTTCATGTCAGGTGGCCAAAGTATTGGAGCTTCAGCTTCAGCATCAGTCCTTCCGATGAATATTCAAGGTTGATTTCCTTTAGAATGAGTGATTGATAAAACATTACATCGTCACCATATTACTTTTCAAATGTAAACCTACTACTCGGGCATCTCAAGTAAGATATTCTGAATGGAATGAAGAATAAACATAAAAGTACAAGCCTGTAATCATTATTGAATAATATATATGCCAAAAGGAATTATTTTAATTGAGTCACATTTCTCTGGGGGAAATCTTTTTTAAAAAAAGTCACCAACAGACAAATCTGATAGTGACACAGAACTCCCTTTTGATATTGAAGGAATGACTCTTCCTAATTGGGTTACTAATGAGAAATTTATTACACTCAGTCTATTTTATGATCATTATCATCTCTAGATGATTCAAGTCTTAGAGGGTAATGCTTGCACATTTTAGTGATTTAACAACTGTTCCCCAGCTGGCACAGAATTAAATAAGCAAGAAATTTCTGTTTCATTTAGGTTGCTTTCAGCTAGAATTAGTAGAAAGTTCATCTCGCCCTGCTCAAGCATTAAAGGTATGTATTATCTTGCATAACAAGGAGTCTATAGTTAAAAGAAGTTATCAGTGGCTGAATCATCTTATCAGAAACTCAAAGTTCTTTCCATTACACTATCCTAGAGTGTCAGCTTTTGCTTAGAGACCAACTAACTCCCTTCTTGGTTGTAAATGAAGCCTCAGGCATCATGTGCAGATATGCCAAAGTCTGTTGGATAAGGTGGACATCTCTTCCCATATATCTCTTAGAGAAGGAGACATTTCCCAGGTGTCTCCTGCATTGGTTCTTCAGGAACTGGGTCCCATGACAACTATTAAATCAATCACTGCCAAGGCAGGTATAAGCCAATGATTAATTTAGACTAATCAAGATTTAATTCTAAGGCTCACAAATGAAATATAGACAACTCTATCAGTTAATAGGTTCTGTTGTGAGTAATGGAGCTTTTAACCCACTTTGGAGATGTGTTTTGCTATGTTGAACCAGTGTGAAAAAACTCTCGTCAGGAAGCATATTGTCAGAATCTCTTGTTGTATACACTTATTCTTCCTAGAATATTAAACCACAATATGTCTTTTAGGGTTTGAGAGGAGTTCTGAAATTAAAGGATGCATTTGTCATGATTTTTCTTCACATGGGAAATCAACTGCAATTAAAAAACATCAGCTTCAGTTAATTTAAACATCAAAAAGGAATTATTGAAAGAGATATGAGGTAGTCATAGAAATGATGAGAAAACTGGAAAACAAGGATTGGGCATCCCAAAGGTGATGAGGCAAAGCCAGGATCAGCCCCAGTTATGGCTGCTCGAGACCTCCGCTTCTGCCACTGTTGCCTGTGGAGGCTTTCTGTCCATGTCACTGGCTTCTAAACTCCACAGCAGCCGCCTGAAGCTCTCTCACTGACCCTGTGCCTTCAAGTCAGTTCTCTAAGGGCCAAAGTTCTAGGCAGAAGCATCAGACTGGCTACTTTTAGGTCAGCTGTCCATGCTCTGACTGCCGGAGCAATAGAGAGAAATATCTGCACCTCCATCCGTTTTTGAGAAAAAGAAATCAGGCTCTGTCCCACCTGCCATTGGATTCCTTCCAAATAATAGGAAGCCGGTCAGCAAAACAACAAATACCCACTACAGAAGCTGTGGATGGGTGCTTACAGAGGAACAGGGTCACTTCACTCGGTTATACAGGACGTTGGGACGAGGGAGTGAAGAAGCGCTGATCCAGTGTGGGTGGGAGAAATTTTAAACTGAGAGACACTCACCAATAGAAAAAATTAAGTATGAAATTAGAATGGAAATTTTCAGACATGCAAGATCTCAAAATATCTCATGTTTTATGTCCTTTTAAGAAGCTTCTTGGACGTGTACTATACCAAACAAGGAAATAAGCCAAGAAAGAGAAAGGAATAGGAACCAGGAAGCAATATATCCAAGGTAAAAGAGCTGTGTGAAGAATTCTTAGGATGAGGGTGAAGGAAGCCCCCACATCACAGCTGAGCAACAGACCCAGACAACCACCAGCTCCTAGTGGAGCAGGAGGACAGAGGACTCTGGGGAATGGGACATGTGTATGAATGTGAATATGTGTATGTGCATGGAGATATTTGGGGATATATTAGTGATAGATGCATAAAAAAACAAAGTAAATGAAAAATAAGTTAATTACTAATTCCAAATAAGATATAAAATTCTACAAGGAATGTAATATAATGTCTACTATAATTCAATTGTAAATAATACAATTATAATAATGCAAGCACTGAATTTTGATTGTGACAAAATCAGATTCTGGGATTTCCTTCAAAATAGTGTGAGATGATGGGGAGAGTGTGTGGTGTATGGATAGGGCATGATCAGCTATAGGTTAATGGATGTTGAGGTTAGGTAATGAGTATATGAGGGTTCATTATACAATATCCCTTCTGTGGGTAGTTGAAAATTCTATGTAATAAAATGCTTTGAAAATGATATAACTATATTGAAAGGATATGAGGAGAAGAAAGGGTTGGGGCAGGGATATAAGTGCTAATCCTCAGGGATCAAAGCCCATACTGTTTCAGTCCCTGAGTGAGGAAGATCCCCTAGAGAAGGGAATGACTACACACTCCAGTATTCTTGTCTGGAAAATCCCATGGACAGAGGAGCCTGGTGGACTACTGTCCATTCAATCTAAAACTAAAAACTCCTACTTGAGTTGTGGTTGAATATGCATGTTACTTGGAGATATGGACATAAACATCAGATGATATAGTTAAGAGATAAAGTCAAGTGCCCAGAGACGAAGGAATCAAGGATGAAGCTGCTGTTTTCCCCTCTTGTGCCTTGTAGAATAACCTGACTTTTCAAGCTATGTGTCTGTACATCTTTATAAATTAAATTATTCAATTTCATATAGAAAATCTTTTTAAAAGAGAGAAAAACAAAGCAGAAGGACTAGTCTGAAAAAGTTATACCTTGCTATGCATCACTGGAGAATCCTCTCTGGGTTGGATGAGCAGGACTCCTGGCAGGAGTCAAGGGCAAGGATGAAGTCAGGCCAGGAGCTAGACTCCACCCACAGGAGAACTTCCCAACTGCGACGCAGAAAGTGGGGCTTCCCTGTGGCTCAGATGATAAAGCATCTACCTGCAATGCATGAGACCCTGGTTCGATCCCTGGGTCAGGAAGATCCATTAAAGTTAACAAGAAATGCAATGAAATAATTACAAATACACCTTTGGTATGCCAACATCTTGTATCTCATATTGGTCAACTACTTATTAGCTAAACATTTAGCTTTGAAAAGATGAGAGCTGATAACTATTCCTAGGGCCTTCTGGATGTTTCTTCTCCTGGCTGGAAGAAAATTCACAGTGAAGCTGCCATTCTTTCAACATATCTTTTGACTTTAGCCCATTCTTTTCCTTATGGCTTCCACAGGCAGATAATTTTAGTTTGAGGTGACATTAAATGTATTCAATAATTGATGCAGGACTCATCGTGATCAGTTTGAAGGGACCTGAGTCATAATGTAGAAGCAGGGGCCTCCAGGCTGCCTGCCAGGGCAGACATTAATTATTTGGTTGTTGGACTGTGTGGAGATCCTGAAGGTCCCAGAGGAGGCCAGGGCCAGTGTAGGGGGCATACGGGAGGCTCAGGACATTTGCCATTCACCAACTTTTACCAACATATTTCAACATTTTTGAACAGTCCTTGCCTGTATTAGTATAAACCAACCAAATATCAGCCCTGTTTCAAGAATCTTGGCACTTGGCAGCTGACCCAGGTGGGATGGCCATATTTATTTATTTTTAACCTTTTTATTTTATAATGGACTATGTCACATGTACACATGCTCCAGTTGTGTCCAGCTCTTTGCAACCCCATAGACTGTAGCTTGCCAGGTTCCTCTGCCCAGGGAATTTTCCAGGCAGAAATAGTGGAATGGGTTGCCGTTTCCTATTCTCGGGGATCTTCTCTACCCAGGGATAGAAACAGCATTTCTTAAATCGCCTGCATTTGCAGGCAGATTCTTTACCATTGGTGCTACCTGGGAAGTCACCTAATGGAGTATTGCTAATTAACAATGTTGTGATAATTTCAGGTGAACAGCAAAGGGACTCCACCAGACATATATACTTATTCATTCTCCCCCAAACTCCCCTTCCATCCAGGCTGCCAAGTAACATTAAGCAGAGTTCCACATACTATGTAGTAGGTTCTTGTTGATTATCCGTTTTAAATATAGCAGTGTGTACATGCAATTCCAAACTCCCTAACTATCCTTTACTCCCATCCTTCCTCCTGGTAACCAGTATTTTGTTCTCTATGAATCTGTTTCTGTTTTGTAAGTAAGTTCATTTGTATCATTTCGTTTTAGATTTCACATATAAGGGATGTCATACCAATATTTTTCTTTCTCTGTCTGACATCATTCAGTATGGCTTTCTCTAGGTGGGGTGGCCTATTTAGTGAAGCTCTGAATCACCTCACGTTTGTATCTGCCTGAGACTAGCACTACCGATTTTAGCACTTTCACTACAACTTAGCCTTGGGGGAGAGGGACAATGAGTTCTCTTGGCTTAACAGTATGTCCCTGACATACCCTAGTCTGCTGAAAGGTACAATACTTTTTTGGTTTTCACTAGTTAGACAGGTTTTCTCCATTCTACTGTCTCCTTAATGCCTGTGCTAAGTTGCTTCAGTTGTGTCCGTTTGAAACCCCATGGACAGTAGCTTGCCAGGCTCCTCTGTCCATGGGATTCTTCAGGCAAGAATACCAAAGTGAATTGCCTTGCCCTCCTCCAGGGGATCTTCCTGACCCAGGGATCGAACCCATGTCTCTTAAATGTCCTGCACTGGCAGGCAAGTTGTTTACCACTAGTGACACCTGGGAAGCCACATAACTGTAATATTAAATAGTCCCACAAACACTAGGTGCATTTATGTACTTCAGAGGTTTTTAAACATGATGGTTAGGTACACAAACCTGAAACATAAGAGCACAACAATAATCACTTCTAAAAACTGGGATTCTTAATCAGGGATTCATAAACTTGGGTAGGAAAAATTGCATTTTTTTACTACTATCTCTAGCTGAAATTTACTAATTTCTCCAATTATTAATGTAATAAGCCACCTAAGTACCAGCTATATTTGTGACTTTGTCTCCAGTAGAAATCACAAATACTTTCATATCACATTACAATTACTGTAGATAGCTCAAAATAACGTTTATGCTCAAAATTTCGGTAGAATGCATATTTTACAATAATAAAAATTTTTCAGTAGTTATTAGACCTGCCACTACATCTTGCTGTTTGAGGTGCTAATAGGAAAGTACATATTGAATAAGTTTGTTTCTAACTATGTTTAATGTCGTTTACTTCCTTTGAAATTCTGGGTATTCTATTTTATATTTTTCAAAACATAATCCGAGAAGCAGTCAAAGGGTTCATGGCACACACTCATCAAAAGGAAGGCTTCTCTGCTTTATGCAAAGCACTTTACATAACTATTGAATCATTACAATAACCCTGTAATTAGTTACTATCATTCACCACAGTACAGATCTTGACACCAACCCTGATAAGGACAGGAAATGTCCTTTTGTAAATGGCCTAAAGTAAAACCACACAGCCAGAAAAAGGCAGCAAAATCGAGATGAGTCAGTCTGTCTCCAAAGTCCATGCCTTCGTCATCACATTACAGTACATCTGGGTATTGTAAGAATTGTGTACAAACCATTATGTTATGCATTAAGATAGGGTTGATTTCTGGTGTGAAATCAGAGTTAAAAAATATTAGCATTGAAATAAAATGATTTTAATTATTACTGAGACAAAAATTTTCTGATTACAGAAATAATATAAAGTGGCAGAACAAAGTGGGATCACAGAATCTCCATCTAATAAAATGAATAAAAATTAGTCTAATAGTCAAGCAACAAACATTCATCTTCTATGATGCAACAGATATCTAGGTCCTGGGACTATGGAAGTGAAACAAAACAAAGTCCCTGCTCTCCTTTCACACCAGCCCCCAATTCAACCAGCAGCAAACAAACACAGGAAAAGAAATAGCCTAATGGAACAAACTAGTTATCCAGAAAAGAAGGTCCTGATATGAGGCACAGTCAGACTCCAAACCCTGTCCCCACCTCCCAGAAGTAGTACTCAGCATAGAGAAAGGGATTTATCTTTGAAAGGTGACTGGAAGGTTAGTTCAGTTCAGTTCAGTCGCTCAGTTGTGTCTGACTCTTTGCAACCCCATGAATGGCAGCATGCCAGGCCTCCCTGTCCATCACCAACTTCTGGAGTTTACTCAAACCCATGTCCATTGAGTTGGTGATGCCATCTAACCATCTCATCTTCTGCTGTCCCCTTCTCCTCCTGCCTTCAATCTTTCCCAACATCAGGGTCTTTTCAAATGAGTCAGCTCTTTGCATCAGGTGGCCACAATACTGGAGTTTCAGCTTTAACATCAGTCCTTCCAGTGAACACCCAGGACTGATTTCCCTTAGGATGGACTGGTTGGATCTTCTTGCTGTCCACAGGACCCTCTAGAGCCTTCTCCAACACCACAGTTCAAAAGCATCAACTATTCTGCATTCAGCCCTCTTTATAGTCCAACACTCACATCTATACATGACCACTGGACAAACCATAGCCTTGACTAGACAGACCTTTGCTGACAAAGTAATGTCTCTGCTTTTTATTATGCTGTCTGTACTCCAAGGCCAAATTTGCCTGTTACTCCAGGTGTTTTTTGACTTCCTACTTTTGCATTCCCATCCCTATAATGAAAAGGACATCTTTTGGGGGTGTTAGTTCTAAAAGGTCTTGTAGATCTTCATAGACCCATTCAACTTCAGCTTCTTCGGTATTACTGGTCGGGGCATAGGCTTAGATTACCATGATATTGAATGGTTTGCCTTGGAAACGAACAGAGATCATTCTGTCGTTTTTGAGATTGCATCCAAGTACTGCATTTCGGACTCTTTTGTTGACTATGATGGATACTCCATTTCTTCTAAGGGATTCCTGCCCCAAATAGTAGATATAATGGTCATCTGAGTTAAATTCACCCATTCCAGTCCATCTTAATTCACTGATTCCTAGAATGTCGATGTTCATTCTTGCCTTCTCCTGTTTGACCACTTCCAATTTGCCTTGATTCATGGACCTAACATTCCAGGTCCCTATGCAATATTGCTCTTTATAGCATTGGACCTTGCTTCTATCACCAATCACGTCCACAACTGGGTATTGTTTTTGCTTTGGCTCCATCCCTTCATTCTTTCTGGAGTTATTTCTCCACTGATCTCCAGTAGCATGTTGGGCAGCTACAGACCTGGAGAGTTCATCTTTCAGTGTCCTATCATTTTGCCTTTTCATAATGTTCATGGGAAGGTTAGTAGGTAGGTCTAATAAGTCAAGAAAAGGCCTCATGAGTTTAGCTCCTACCTGCCACCACAAGACTTCTGAAGAGGTCAGAACTAGCTCATGATTTTTCCAGAGCATTAAAAATGCTTGTGTTGGGGTTTTTACTGTTTTATTCATTTGACAAATATTTTTAAAACACAGAGTACTGAAAAAAAAAAAAAGACTAAATGATAAGAAGGTGTTCGTTCTGGGATCAGAATGCAGAGATTTTAGGCTGAGGAGACAGCAAATGCAAAAACAAATTTGGAGTGTATGATGGTTTGTTTTATGTATCAGCTTGGCTAGGCTGTGGTCAGACAGTAGTCTAGAGGTTGCAGTGAAGGTATTTGGTAAACATAATTAACTTCTACAATCAGATAACTTTAAGTAAGGGGAATTACCCAAAAATATGAGTACATATCATCCAGTTTTAAGGCCTTGAGAGCAAAAAAAAAAAAAAGGTTTCCCAGGAAGGAGAGAAATTTTGCCTCAAGACTACAGTATTAACTTCTGCTTGTGTCCAACTTGCCCTGTGAATTTCAAACCAGTCAGTTTCACAATTGTATGAGCCAATTCCTTAAAATATATGTGAGTGATTCAGAGAGAGAGACATTTCTATATCCATATGGACATACACATTCCATCCCAGTATCTGCTTCTGAAAAACCCAGCCTGCAATAATTACTGCCAAGATATAGTATATCCTATTGATGCTGTTTCTCTGGAGAATGTGACTGATACAGAGCTCTGGTTTGAGGAACAGAAAGAAGGCCATTGTTACTGGAGCACAGTGAAAGTGGTGGTAGTAGGGATGGCTTGGTGGGAGAGTGACACGTGAAGAGGACAGAGATGGGGGGTGGCCAGGTTATCTCAGGCTTTGTAGGCTCCCCAAAACAGGAATCCACAGAACAGATGCTGAACAACAGATTAAGTGAGAAAATAAATCAAATTTTTATGGTTTTAAAAACTAAATTAAATTTCTCGCTAATCAGATTGGTAAACATTCCAAGGATTGGCAGCCCCCTGTGTTGGTGAGGCTGTGTGAAAAGGAGCCTCTTCAATATCTCAGGTGGGAGGGAAAGGGGCATAACCCCTATGAAGGGGGGAGTGTGAGAATAGCTAACAAGACTGCATATGTGTTTATCACTGCATCAAGCACTCCCAGCTGAGGGAATTTAGCCTGAAGTTGCACCTCCAGAAAGATGAAAGACATAAAGAATTGGCAGCATCATCTGTAATAACAAAATATTGGAAGCAACCTAAATGTCTATCCATAGAAGATCAGTTAATAAACTAGTACCTGCACACAGTAGAGTTTTACAAAGCTGTTTTTAAAAAGGATAATTTCTATATATTGAAAGCATGATTTATAATTTTGATAAGAAAAACAAGGGACAAATGAATATTGATAGAATGCTAAGAAGAAAGAGGAAGTAAAAGATCATGTGTTCATGCAAGTGTGTGTGTGTGTGTGTGTGTTATTTTTGCAAAAAAAAAAAGGCGAAAAATGCAGAAACTCAGATACATATCAGAATTATCCTGGAATTTTTTGAAAAATACAAATGCCTAGGTGTGGCTTTTTCTTCAAACTCCAGGTGTGTTTCTGATGAGCAGCCATGTTTAAAAACAACAGGACTATATGAAGATCTCTTCATTTTACCTAGTTTGTTTCACTTTTTGAATTTCATATTCAGTGACCTCCCTTTTGTTTAGCTGTTTTCCAATTTCTCCATCTCTTCTTTTTTTAAAACAATGTTCTTTCTCAAGGCTTTATCAAGTGTAGTAGAAAAGCCTTTGTATACATATACACAGTATGTATGTATAATATAATATATATTTTAGAAAATTTATGAATTTTTGCCTCACTAAAAAGTTTATGACATTTCATTCCACTTATTTGACTTAGTATGAAGAGAATGCTAGATTTCTAACTAAAAATTAGATGTGCAAAAAGCAACAAAGGTTTACTGTATAGCACAGGGAACTATAGTCAGTATCTTGTAATAACCTATAATGGAAAATAATCTGAAAAATAATATATGTGCATATGTATAACTGAATCACCTTGCTGTGCACCTGAAACATTGTAAGTCAACTATACTTCAATAAAATATATATTAAAAAAAATAAAGCCCTTCTTAGACCAAAAAAAAAAAAAATTTGAATACAATATAATTGACCATTTGCCTGTTTGTCCTAACCATTGTATTATATGTATCTATATTATGAATAAAAGCACTTTAAACATGAAAAAATGCAGGAACTAAGAAAATGTTTTTATGTAGTCAAATGGACAGAAACGAGAATAAGACTTCCCTTGGTATAAATTTTTTCATGGTTTACCTTATGTAAATATTTTAAATAATCCCAATCATAAAATTAAAACAATGTATAAATACTAAAATGTGCCACCCACATCCTCTTTCAAGGAAGCTACCCAGCCTGGGGGGAATGCAGATAGTAGAAGGCCTCCAGCTGTCAGCTGCTTCTGGGTTTGCATCAGCTACAGAAGAACAGCCTCCTGCAAAGTCACACCCTTCCTGGGGTGACCACATCCTGTCATGAGCCAGGCTAGGGCTCAAAGGCCCAGAACTCCCCTCCAGATTGTCTGAAGCTTTGTTTGACTTGCATCACAGTTTGTCTTCTCCCTTTTGCTAAATCTTGTTCCCTCTCCCTTCTCTTCACAAGTATTGATCTCTAATAAACACCTTGCATCCCAAACTCCATCTCCATCTTATGTCTCCAGCGCTGGCAGGCAGGTTTCCCAAGAACCCAGACTGCTATAGTTGCAGCCAAGAGCTGGATTATTCACCACCTGTCTGGTCTTGAGGACCCCTTTACTGGTGGCAGGTGGAGCACAGCAGACCCTGGCACAAGACAGTGGTCCAATTGTTTACTGGTAATGAGTTGAAAGGGTGTACCAGTAAACAGACATGCACTAACAAGCTGGTGTTCTGTGTCTACTCTCTGAGAAGTATACAGGAAGTAGTAGCTCTAATATGAATTTATAGTTACCAGGAAGGAAGGGTGGAAAGGGATAGTTAGGGAGTCTGGGATTGACATGTGCACACTGCTATATTTAATGTGGATAACCAACAAAGTCCTACTGTGTAGCACAGGGAACTCTGCTCAATGTTATATCACAGCCTGGATGGGAGGGGAGTTTGAGGGAGAATGTGTGTGTGTGTGTTAGTCATTCAGTCGTGTCTGACTCTTTGTGAGCCCATTGACTGTAGCCCACCAGGCTCCTCTGTCCACAGAATTCTCCAGGCAGGGAGACTGAAGTGGGTTGCCATTTCCTTCTTCAGGGGATCTTCCTGACCCAGAGATTGAACCCACGTCTCTTATGTCTCCAGCATTGGCAGGCAGGTTCTTTACCACTAGCACCACCTGGGAAGCCCCCATTTGGGGGAGAATGGATTCACATATATGTATGGTTGAGTCCCTTTGCTGTCTACCTAAAACTATCACAACATTGTTAATTGGCTATACTCTAATATAAAATAAAAAGTTAAAAAATTGTAGCTGTGAGGACTGCAGTATTGGGTGGTATTGCTAAGCTCCACTGATGCCCTACCGAAAGTTGAGAGCCAGGTAGCAGACAATTAAAAAGAACTCTGGAAGCCAAAAGGCCTCTTTGTTTACATACAAATAAGCTCAACTCCTATAGCAGGAGAGCCGAGAAAGTTCAGGCTCAAGATCAGACATTATGGTCTCAGTGGCTGAATTTCAAAGAAATGTAACATCCAACAATAGTAGTCTGTTGCACTAAGTTAAGGCCTCTAATGGGGAAAACTTAGGCAACTCTTGGATGGAGGCATCTGAGCCAATGCTTCCAAAGGGTTAGACTCCTCATACTCCCCTGAAACTTCTGAGTCTGTAGCAATGCCCTGGTCCTCCCTGTTGAAAACTAGCGATGCACCCACATTGGAAGAAGTTTTGGAGTCCTCTCTGCACCAGTCAGAAAGCACCCCTCTCACAATCTGCCCCATCTCCTCTCTGCCCTGTTGTTGTTCAGTCGCTCAGTCATGTCCAACTCTTTGTGACCCCGTGGACTGCAGCACGCCAGACTTCCCTGACTTTCGCCATCTCCTAGAGCTTGCTCAAGATCATGTCCATTGAGTTGGTGACGCCATTCAACCATCTTGTCCTCTGTCATCCCCTTTTCTCCTCCTGCCTTCAATCTTTCCCAGCATCAGGGTCTTTTCCAGTGAGTCGGCTGTTAGCATCACATGGCCAAAGTATTGGAGCTTTAGCTTCAAGATCAGTCCTTGCAATGAATATTCAGGGTTGATTTCCTTTAGGAAATCAGGATGGATTTCCTTGCAGTCCAAGGGACTCTCTGGAGTCTTCTCCACCACCACATCTAAAACATCAATTCTTTGGCATTCAGCCTTCTTCATGGTCCAACTCTCACATCCATACATGACTACTGGTAAAGCTTTCACTGTATTGACATTTGTTGGCAAAATAATGTCTTTGCTTTTTAATATGCTGTCTAGGTTGGTCATAGCTTTTCTCCCAAGGAGTAAGTGTCTTTTGATTTCGTGGCTGCAATCACCATCTGAAGTGATTTTGGAGCCCAGAAAAATAAAGTCTGTCACCCTCTATTTCCCATGAAGGGATGGGACCAGATACCATGACCTTAGTTTTTTGAATATTGAGTTATAAGTCAGTTTTTTCACTCTCCTCTTTCATTTTCATCGAGAGGCTCTTTAGTTCCTATTCACTTTCTGCCATGAGGGTGGTGTCATCTGCATATCTGAGGTTATTGATATTTCTCCTGGCAATCTTGATTCCAGCTTGTGCTTCTTCCAGCCCAGCATTTCTCATGATGTACTCTGCATATAAGTTAAATAAGCAGGGTGACAACATACAGCCTTGACGTACTCCTTTCTCAATTTGGAACCAGTCTGTTGTTCCATGTCCAGTTCTAACTGTTGCTTCCTGACCTGCATATAGGTTTCTCAGGAGGCAGGTCAGGTGGTCTGATGTTCCCATCTCTTTCAGAATTTTCCACAGTTTATTGTGATCTACACAGTCAAAGGCTTTGGCATAGTCAGTAAAGCAGAAGTAAATGTTATTTCTGGAATTCTCTTGCTTTTTATGTTGGCAATTTGATCTCTGGTTCCTCTGCATTTTCTAAATCCAGCTTGAATATCTAGACATGCTCGGATCACATATTGCTGAAGCCTGGCTTGGCGAATTTTGAGCATTACTTTGCTAGCATGTGAAAGGAGTGCAATTGTGTGGTAGTTAGGGTTAAGTCTCAGAATAACACAGCTGAGACTGATCTGGACCTGATCATGGAGGATAAAAATTATACCTTAAAGGAGCTGCTAGACTATGGTAGCAGGTATTGGGATCCGGGAGATTATCTTTTTAAAATCTAACATTTAAAAAATCTTTTGAATTTCAGAAATTTTGTTATAATTTTAAAGATAGGTACTTACATTTGGGGTAAAATGTTTCCCTCTAAAAAATTTTTTTATTGTAGTATAGTTCCTTTTCAATGTTATGTTAGTTTCTACTTACAGCAAAATGCATCAGCTATAAATATACACATATCCCCTCTTTTTGGATTTCCTTCCCATTTAATTCACCACAGAACAGTGAGTAGAGTCCCCTGTGCTATACAACAGGTTCTTATTAGTTATCTATTTTATACATAGTATCAATAGTGTATATACGTCAATCTCAGTCTCTCAGTTCATCCCATACCCTCCTTCCCCACTTGGTATCCATATATTTGTTCTCTGTATATGTGTCTTTATTTCTGCTTTGTAAATGAGATTGTCTATACCAATTTTTTTCAGATGTAGAGATATGCATGGACCTAGAGATCGTCATGCAGAGTGAAGTGAGTCAGAAATCAAACAACGAATATTATATATTATGCATATATGTAGAATCTGATAATATGTATTGACTGGATTCTGAGGGTCCTGATCAAAGGAAATGTTTATTGACTAGGGAGCATTCTACTAAGATGCAGCATTTAATAGTCTTGCAAAGGGCTCAGGAGATGGTGTGAACTTGCTTCTGAAATGCCTCCTAGAGGGATGGATAAAGCCTGTCAATATGACACCCATATCCTGGCCCACACTGAACAGACTTGAAATGCCACAGTTTCCCTGGTAGACAGTAGAGGAAAGTATTTGAAAGATTGGGGGAGTGAGCATGTGGATGGATACAGCATGATAATAAGATTTGGCAGATGATTACATTCTACATGAAGGCCCAGGGGATGTATCATTTACTAAGGCTATGAGAATGAACTTGGCTCACTGACAGAAATGAGGATGATAGAATCCCAAAATAACAGAAGGCAGAGGGTGACACTTAAGAGCCAGAATCCAAAGGACAACAATTATTATAATGATGAGCAAGATCAGATTGGAAGCCAAGAGGTCTGATATAGAAAAAAGTACAGAGATTATTAATAGTATACAGCATCCCCAAGGGTAAAGTCAATGGGTAGTCATCATGGAAGCTGTTTTACTTATATCAGCAGAAATGAAGAACAGATGATCAAGGGGTGAGAAATATGATTCCTTGCACAGTTCTTCACCTGAGTGAGGTTTCAGATGAAAAACTCATTGACTAAAAGTTGGCCGTGGGAGGAACCTGTTACACCATGCCAAATACACATGGTGATGATTTCTTAAGTCCTTCCCTGGAGAGATTTATAGCCATTTGTATAGGTAACTATGCATCAAAGAAAAGGAAATACCCAGACATTCTAGGATTGATGGACCCAGTGTCTAGGTGACATTGTAATATGGAGTGCTGAAGTATTGTCATGGTCCCCTGTTAATATGGAAAAATATTAGGATCAGTTAACGGGGTTCTGATCAAGATGAGGCTTACATTGCATTCTCTGAATCCCATTGGTCATTTCCCAAGTCCCTGAATTGAGACTGATATACTTGACAGTTGGCATAACCTTCACATGGCTTTTTGGTCTATGGATTGAAAGTACAGAAGACCACTACTTCAATGGTAGGGTGAAAGACCCTACCATCCCTTGCCAAAACATTAGATACAAAACACAGTATTGTATCAAAACACAGAAATTAGTGCTGCCTTTAAGACTCTAAATGATGCAGCAGTTATGGTCTCCATTCACTTAATTCACCAGTCTGGTCCCTGCAGAAACCAAATTGATGCTGGAGGATAATTATAAACTACCATAAGCTCAACCACCTGATACCCCCAGTCACAGCCACCATGCTGGATGTGGTATCTTTGCTAGAAAAAATGAGTATGGCCTCAAGATATAGTATGCAGCCATCAATTTAGTGGATTTTTTTTTTTTCTATCCCAATCAGGAAGGAGGATCACATGGAACTGTTCTACCCCAGATCTCTGTTAGCCCTCTTATCCTCTATCATAATATAGTCCAAAGAGGTCTGGACTACCCAGACTTTCCACAGAAAAGCACATTATTCCATTATATAGATGGCATTATGTTGATAAGACGACATAAACACAAGTGGTTGGTGTGCTGGAGGCCTTAGTAAGATCCACGTGTTCCAGAGTGTGGGTGATAAACCATGGAGTTTCAAGGGCATACTACATCTGGAAAAATGTTTAAAGTTTCAATGGTCAGGGTTGTGTTGAGGTTATCCCCTAAAAAAGAAAAGTTAAGGTTTTGCCTTTGGGCCTCCTTCCAGGAAAAGAGAAGTATTGGTAGGTTTGCGTTCTGGAAACACTTCTGGCCATAGAATAAGTGATGAATGGCTGCCAATTTTGAATAAAGTCCAGAGCAAGAAAGAGATCTGCAGCAGATGCAAGTTACTTTCGTTTTTTAAATTTACTTTTAATTGGAGTATAATTGCTTTACAATGTTGTGGTAGTTTTTGCTGTATGACCACATGAATCATCTGTAAGTAAATATATATAGATCCAAGTTTCTATGCAAGCAGTTTGACCCCTGGGTCAGGTGCACTCTAGAACCTATGGAAGTCACAAAGCTGGGTCCCAGCAGTTCCAGAGCAAAGCCACACCATCTGTAGCAGAAAATTATGTACCTGGCATGCTGTTTGGACCCTATAGTGACCCTATAGAGGTCACTTGGGGAATCAAGTGACCATACCTCGGGAATTGCCTCTTATGAGAACTTACAAATTCATAAAATTGAGCAGGTTCCAGCAACAGTCTCTCGTAAGATGGAAGTGGAACTTACAGCACCATTGAGCGCAATCAGGGCCAGAGGGCACAGAGCAAGCAGCATGTGCAGGTAATCCAGATTTCTATGACACCCACCACTGTTACACCAGTGCCCGTCACTCAGATGAAAGATGGAAAAAAAATCTGATCTCAATTTATGGATGAGTCAGCTCTATGTGTGGATGCAAGCTGAGATGGAAGACAGATGCACCATAGCTTCATTCAGAGGAGGCCTTGGCAGTAATGAGAGAAAATTATTTCAGTGGGCAGAGGCCTCATGAGCAGTGGCTTGGCCAGTGACAAGACACCAGTGACAAAGAGTTCTGGAATAGAAGCATGAGGGTGGACATTTGGAAGTACACTTGTGGAAGGAAGATTTTTACATTAAATCTTAATGCACACCATTACGGGAGACAACCAAGTAGACAAAACGATTTGGCCAGTCAATGCCTACCCATGTACTAGTGTGTTAAGTACAACTATCAGTATGATATGTTTATTTCCTACCACAGTCCATGGGGTCGCTAAGAGTCGGACACTACTGAGCAACTTCACTTTCGCTTTTCACTTTCAGGCATTGGAGAAGGAAATGGCAACCCACTCCAGTGTTCTTTCCTTGAGAATCCCAGGGATGGGGGAGCCTGAGGGGCTGCCGTCTATGGGTCACACAGAGTTGGACACGACTGAAGTGAGTTAGCAGCAGCAGCAGCAATGAGTACATCTAGTTCTCAGATCTTGTTTTTTAAAATACCAATATCCATTTAAAAGAAAGCAGAAATCCTCCAACATTTCCTCGTGGGAGAAATGGTTGACTCCAAATCTGGGACAGAAAAAGTACAAGGGGAGCCTGAAACACTTTTTCATACCAAAAAAGCAGTGAAAAGCTGAAAAGGTCACAGGAGCCATCTTGAAGGAGTTCCCACTGACCAAACTTGGGACAGTTTGAACATCAAATTGAATAATGATGCTAATGAATTATAACACACTGAATAAAAAGGCAATCATAAGTCCACAGTGTTCTTTTCTAAACATGAGAGGGAGAGGAGAGGAAAAAGAGAAAGCTTTTCTATATAAAGGAATACAAGCCAACAGATGCAGTGGAAATGCTAGGTAAGAAAATCGCCATTTTGCAACCACCGATTGATGTAGGTGGGAATCATTAATGGATGCTAAAACTCAAAATAAAAAGTTACTGGGGAACTGGCTATTTACACAGTTTTCAAATAGCATGCAGCAGATTACTTATTCATTATAAAGAGGGGGGGAAAGATGTGATTTTATAATAGATCTGGTGGACACCAGTGTAACCAAGTAATGAAACTGCCTTGTCAATAATGGAGTGGATATTTTTAACTTCTTGTTGTGATGAACAGGGAAAGACACAACATCACCTATGCTGTGCTCTTGCCAGAGTGTTTAACCTGAATATAACCATGAGAAAAACAATCAGGTAAATCCAGATTATAAGACAATTTACAGAAAACAAGCTTCTCAAAATGTCAATCATTAAAAGCAAAACAAAAGATAGGGGAATCTCTTCTACATGGAAGATTAAATTCTATATTAAACGAATGCAGTGCACGACCTTTGATTGGATACTGAGTCAAAAATAAAAAATGAAAGATAATTAGAAGGCATATTTTTGCGACAATGGGAGAAAATTGAGTATTGGACAGTATATTAGGTTAAAATAGTGTGTTGATGTTAAATTTCTTAGGTATGATGATGGTATGGTGGTTATGTGGTGACAGAATGTACTTATTCATCAGAGATATAAATACTTTGTGAAGTGTTTAGGGGTGAAGTGTCCTGAGAGACAGAGTGTGGCAGAATATTAACAATGGGTAAATTAGGTTGCAAGATAAGAATCATTTTACTTTTACTATTTGTTCAACTCTTTTTATTGGTTTGGACTTTCTTCAAAATAAGCAGTTGGGAAGGGTGCAAACTCTTCAAAACATGATACATTCAAATACTTTGCAGAACTGATTTTGTGCTATTGATAATAAAGCAATTTGAAAAGATAAAAGACAAGAACAGCATTGCAGAATGGAGACAAGGCTGAAAGACAAATGATTGAGAAGGAGGAAAAGCTTCCATCAGTCGCAGTGAATGCCGGGAAAAAGAAGGAAATTGACAGGGAGAGGCTGCGTATGCGATGCAATAGAGTTTCCTTCAGCTAGAAGGAAATTGGTGCAAGATAAAGATTTGAACAGGACTTCTAAAAATTCCCTGGTGGCTCAGAGGTTAAAGCGTCTGCCGGCAATGCGGGATACCTGGGTTCCATTCCTGGGTCTGGAATTTCCCCTGGAGCAGGAGATGGCAACCCACTCCAGTATTCTTCCCTGGAGAATCCCATGGAGGGAGGAGCCTGGTGGGCTACAGTCACCAGAGTCAAAAAGAGTCGGACACAACTGAGCGACTTCACTTTCACTTTCTCCCAGGCAGAGGGTGAAGTTTAGGGAAAGAGGATGAGGATAATAAAGGGGAAGTGGAAGGAAAAGACAGATTGAAGAAGTGTTATGTCACCGTCGCTACTGGCGTTCTCCGCTCTTCTTACAAGTTCATGTGATTAAGGAAAATGATACACAGACCCACTCAACCACCCAAAGCTTTTGTACACCCCAGAGAAAGGTGTCAGGTCTTTAGGTCACCTTGAGACCTCAGTTCTTTTGGCTTTTTCTAAATAAATCATTGTTCCAATTATATTGACACCAGAAGATCTAGGATCATGTTTTTCTTAAAGCTTCCTTTAAGAAAGGTCCTTCTTCCATGACCCCTGAAAATAAATTGAGATATAAGCAGTGCATGAATTGGGTATTGGAGATAAATTATTGAAAAGCCAGCATTTCCTAGGCTGTTATAATTATGGAATTAAGTTTGGAAACATGTGGTGCTTTCTCCAGACCAGATGGAAAATATGACACATTTAACAGCTATATAACTTTCTTTCTGTTGCATAAACATTTCCTCATTATTAACATTTCATTCTCAACAAATCAAAGTGAAGTTAGCAATGTAAAACTGTTTACCTGCTCTGGGGACAGTAATGTACTCCACTATAAGACAAGTGATAACTGAAACATGTATACTAACATGTAAGAAACGAATCCCCAGTCTATCTTCAATGCAGGATACAGGATGCTTGGGACTGGTGCACGGGGATGAGCCAGAGAGATGATATGGGGTGGAAGGTGGGAGGGGGTTCAGGATTGGGAACTCATGTACACCCGTGGTGGATTCATGTCAATGTATGGCAAAACCAATACAGTAATGTAAAGTAAAATAAAATAAATAATAATAATAATAAGACAAGTGATAAAATTCATATTTTTCTTCAATAAGAATAAGCCATAATAAGGCAGAAAAAGATTTCATAATTAAGGTTTCCAATAGTTGTTCTCAGGATTGGAAAAAAATTTACAACTTTTGTATCACAAATACATGTACTAATTACTGTTTTAGTGAAATGTTTTGTTGCCATCTAGAGGATGTCTGGCTTTAAAAAAATATATAATTCGATTCCAGTCAGAAAAATACATCCATCTGAGTTATTCTTTTTAAATTGATTTTTCTCACTGGAGCATAGAATAGTGCAGTGGAGGCTGAAGCTCAGAAGAGGAATAAGACAATCCTAGGATGTTAGGGCTACAAAGCGCCTTGGAGGTCATTCAGTGCAATCCATGTCTGGTTCATGAAACCTGCACACAGTGTCCTCAGTGAGGTCAAGAACTGAAAATCTATCCAACAAAGATGAGTGGAGCTACTTGTTTTTCAGAGATCTTGAGCAAGAAGCTTTGCAATTCTCCTTTGAAAACTATGAAACTGAGTCTGAGATAATAATCTGGGTTAATATTAACAAAAATGGCTAAGAAGCCAAATTCCTTTCTTGAAACAATTTGTTTGGTTAGTGTAATAGACTTGCTAGACTACATGAAATAGCCATGAAGTGTTTTTATTAGATGAGCAATGCAGGTCCTATACATAAGAATAAAATATCCTATGTCAACTTGTGCACCTGTTGTATTTATTTTCAAGTGCTTATAGGGCAGAGAGTTGGGCTAATGTTCTGTCTATCAGTAGTATCCAACTCTTTGCGACCCCACGGACTGCAGCACACCTGCTGGCTAATCTTACTCCTTAGTTTTAAGCACTTTATCAATATCTACCCATATCCTCATATTCTTATCTTCCCTTAGGTCTCCATTCTAATTAAAGACAATTACAAGGATGTTTGTAACTATATTTATCCTTGTAAAATATGTGGTACTAGATGCAGTACTATTTCAATAAGTATAGCATTGAACTATAAATCTCATTCTTTATTTTCTTCTTTGTATTATTTTTGATACATATGAATTTGCTTTATATAATTTATCTGATGATTATTAGTCTATAGTATGCACCTATCATATTTTATATATCCATTCTTCCAGCTTCAGCTCCCAAGAATCACTAGCAATGCTACTATGAATATCTTCAAAAATAGCCCTTCAAGGACTTGTAGAAAGATTTTCTCTAGGATATACCAGAATAAGTCACTGGGTCACAGGATGTACACATATCTTCTTCCTTTGTCCATGAACAGATCATTTCCAGCGTGACTCACATTAGCAGTGCACAATTATTCATCAAAAGCTTAGTAACACTTATCTTTATCATTTAAATAACATGATAGGCTAACAGAGCATATTATTAAAAATTTCCATTTCTCTGGTTACTAATGAATTTGGGACTCTTTGGTATGCTTGTTGGACATTGGGTTTCCTCTTCTGTGAATGCGTCTTCATGTCCTATGCCCATTTTTTTCCTCATTATATCCAAACTTGAAATTATACCTTCACTTGCTTTTTATGTTCCCTTGTTTTGTTTATCTTAATGATTGTTAGTTTTTGAAATACTGCAAATATCTTTTCTTAGTCACCTGTGTACTAAAGATACCTGTGATATCTTACCCTGAGAAAACATTGTTTTCTTTAATTTGGACATAGCATCATTTTTTCATCTTATTGTTTGCCTTCAGGATCTTGTTTAGGAAGCCTATCCTCAGCTTTTTTTCTTCCCTCCATATTTTTGTCCATTAGCACTGTTGTTTACCTTTAGTCTACCTATTTATATGAATAAGGTAGGAATATATATATATATATAGTTTATATACTGAACTATTTATCACAGTGCTCCTGAAAATAGGCACTTTTTCTCCACTGTTCTGGGGTAAGAATTTCATAGAACAGTTTACACACACACACACACACACACACACACTGTTCTTTTCCACTGGCTTATTTATTTGTTCCTGTTCCAGTACCATACTGTTTTTACTAATAAAGCTTTCCTTTAGTCAATACCTAATAAGACATGCCCCTGCTCTTTCCTCTTATTAAAATTGATTTAAATATTTGTTAGCTTCTATTCATCAATATAAAATTTAAAATGAGCTTGTTGAGTTCCTCATACTTCAGCTGCATTTATTAAATCTATTTCATTGAATTTATGTGTTAAACATAATTCACACTATTCTAAATTAAAACATTATGAGCGTAGCTATATTTTCACTTACTTAAATCTTTTATATCCCTTAAAATTTTGTTCATAAGTGTTTATATACATTCTTTCATTAATGCCTAGTTCTATTAATAGTTAATGGTGTCCCATTTTCTACATTTCTAATTGGAATTCTTTAATGAAGATATATTATAGTATTTATATACTGTAAAAAAAAAATAATACCACTGTTTTGAGAGGAAACTAAATTTTGTAGTTAAGTCCATGTCTGTAAAGTGAAAAGACTTTTAAACCACTGTGTGTATGTCTGTCTCTTTCCATGGTAAATTCCACACCCAGTTCTAATCTTCATTTCTACTCAGCTCAGATACCCTAGCTTGCCTTCTCACAGCATTAAAAACATGTCCTTTAAAGAAACTAAAATGATGTGAAGTATAGCCTCTATATTTATATACTTTTTTAAAGTTTTATTCAGATTCTTCTCGTCTGACTCACTTTCACTTCTTAACTCAAAAGACAGGGACTTTCAAAATGTTTTCAGACCAAAAAAGCTCATAACCTGATTTTACTATCTGTCAACTTTTGTGTTGGCCACTAGGGAGATGATTAGTTTATGTAAACTTAGATGAATCTTGTCATAAATTGTTGGGTTTTGCAACTACCATTAATTTAGGGAAAAAGTAGCAAGGGATTGCTTAGGATAGCTGTATGAATGGGGCAATAATTCAATTACATGTTATTGAAGTGGGAGTTTATAGAAGAGATAATATGATTAGAGTTCAATAAAAGTGTACGTTAGAGAATTACATCTTTGATGTAGAGTAACAAGTAAACAAACTACCATATTTTCTTCTAATGAAAATGCTGACACTGATTTGTGACACTGACATAACTTAGTGTGTCCCATAAAAATTGCCACTGAGAACTATAGCTATTGCTGAAAAGCTTTAGTAATTTTAGGAAAATAATTCAGTGGTAGTGTTCAGTTCAGTTCAGTTCAGTCACTTAGTTGTGTTCAACTCTTTGAGACCCCATGGACTGCAGCATGCCAGGCCTCCCTGTCCATCACCAACTCCCGGAGTTTACTCAAACTCATGTTCATTGAGTCAGTGATGCTATCCAACCATCTTGGCCTCTGTCATCCCCTTTTCCTCCTGCCTTCAATCTTTCGCAACATCAGGGTCTTTCCANTACCAAATATACATCCCTGGAGGTCACCTTAAAAATGAAAGCACATCAAATAAACTAAAAAATTGTATTTTAACTTAAAGACACAAAGAAGTATGAGGGAGCTAAACTCAGAGAGGGACAAACCCTTGTGAAAGAGCAGAAACCTGAGGCTGCTTCCATCCTGAGAGCAATTTGCTGGGTCTTGAGACACAGGAAGGTGAAGGAGCAAGTCTGCTATAGCTAGAACTCTACTGGAACAAGGAGAAACCAATTTTTTAAATCTATTTTTAAANAGGGAGCTAAACTCAGAGAGGGACAAACCCTTGTGAAAGAGCAGAAACCTGAGGCTGCTTCCATCCTGAGAGCAATTTGCTGGGTCTTGAGACACAGGAAGGTGAAGGAGCAAGTCTGCTATAGCTAGAACTCTACTGGAACAAGGAGAAACCAATTTTTTAAATCTATTTTTAAACTGTTTTATTAGGATAAAATCTATACCATTTTTCCATACAAAATGTATGATTCAGTGTTTTTTTTTTTCATGTAATCATAGGGTTATGCGATCATCATCAGTCTAATTTTAAAACACACTTGTGCCCCTCAAAAGAAACTCCATAACATCAGCAGTGAATCCCCATCCCCCCTCCTCCAGCCTAAGCAACCATAAATCTACTTTGTATATCTATGAATTTGCCTAATCTGGATATTTCATATAAATGGAATTTTGCAATATATTGTCTTTTGTGACTGACATTTATCATAATGTTTTCAAGTTTAATCATGCTGGAGCAAGTATCAGCACCTCATTTTTTATTGCTGAATAATATTTCATTTTATCGAAGTAGCACATTTGGTTTATCCACCCATCAGTTAATAATATTTGAGTTTCCCCTTTTGGGTTTCATAAATGATGCTGCCATGAACATCCATGTATGCATTTTTATGTGAATATATGTTTTCAATTTTAGACTCCACCTCCCAGTGCAGGAGGCATAAAAGACCTGGGTTCAATTCCTGGGTTGGGAAGGTCCTCTGGAAGAGGAAATGGCATCCCACTCCAGTATTGTTGCCTGGAAATCCCATGGACAGAGGAAGCTGGTGGGTTATAGTTCATGGGATTGCAAAGATTGTAAACATGTCATTTTGCATTCCCATCAGCAAAATATGAGGGTTCCAATTTCTCCACACATCTCATTCCACACATCTGTTGTTTTGTTTATGGCCATCCTAGTTAGTGTGAAAAGGCATCTCATTATGGTTTTGATTTGCATTTTCTTAATGAGTAATGACATTGAGCATCTTATGTGCTTATTAGCCATTTGTATATCTTCTGGAGGAACAGATAGTCAAACAGTTTGCCCATTTAAAAACTGGGTTACTTATATATTTTTTGTTGAGTTATAGTAATTCTTTATGTATTTTGGATATAAATTCCTTATCAGATATATAACAAAATTCTTATCCTATTCTGTGGGTTGTCTTTTCACTTACTGATAATACCATTTGTAGAAAAAAAGTTTTTAGATGTACTTGAATTTATATTTTCTTTTGTTTCTTGTGCTTTTGATATCATATATAAGAAGCCATTGCCTAACTCAAGGTTATGAAGATTTATCTGTGTTTTCTTCTAACATTTTGTAGAATTATATTTTATATTCTATATAAATGTGCATTCTCCATTTAATTGCCTTTGCTCCTTTGTCAAAGATTAGTTGACTATATTTGTGTTGGCCTACTCTGAGGCTCTCTTTTACATTCTATTGATCTGTGTGTCTAGTCTTCCACTAATATCACATTGTATTGATCTAGTAACTATTGGTGTGATAAAAAGAGAGAACTCTGGTTCAGGCCAAATAACAAGTGGTTCTATAGAAATTCTAAGGTTTTTTATTCTTTACCATTGTACATGCATTGAACCACTGGTCCACTGACAGAATGTTAGCATTCATGAACCAGTATCGGTGAAAAGATATTAATAAGGCCACAAAAAATACCCACCTCACTTGTCCTGCCTTTCCAAACTAACCGAGGGAAGCGTGTTCATACTACTCCCTGACATTTAAAACTGCACAATGGACCATTTGAGGTTTGGCAAATGAATTTCATAAATCTGCCTAGTCTCACAGATCTAAATATTTTTAGCTGTTGTTTGTATGTTTTCATACTGAGCTGGAGCTTTCCCTTGAAGGCAGGTCACTGCTTCCTCCATGGCTAAAATTTTGTCAGAAAAGATTATTCCTACCAGGGGAACACCTTCCTTCCAAACTTCACAGTGTTTGAGGAATCCATTTTACTTTCCAGATACTTTTGACAAGTCTTTGCTGTTTGGCTGGTTTTATAACACTTTCACTGTGTTTACCATACCCAATCCTGAGAGTTAGTCTAACATACAAATGGCATTATTAAGACACAATTGGCAAAATTTGCAGAGACCCTCCAAATACCCTGGCCCAAAGCACTGCTGTTAGTCTTTCTACATCTCAGATCTACCCCTTTCAGAACTCATAAACTCTAACCCTTTGAGATAGTCCCTGGACTCCCAATACACTTGACCTTTGCCTCTTTTCATCTGCCGCTGATAAAAGGAGATGTATTTCAACACTGAAAAGGCCTAACTTCTTCTATTAAAAATAATCTTGCTCTGGTGGAGCCACCTTTTCACAGTGTGCTCTTGGAAGATGAAGACCTTAAGCATCACAACTAGCGATTTTTGTCTATTGGAAAAGATACTTCCAGAAGGATCCTTTTCTGTCTCACTAGAAAGGGCCCTGTCAGGTACTGCTAACAAACCCATGTGCTGATGAGCTCAGGGAACAGACTCCTGTATTCCAGTGATACATCGAAAGCAAGCACCAAGTCTTGACTGGACCTGCACATTATCTGGGGACTCAAAGGTCAAAATTTCCCAGAACTGAAGCAGACAATTGGTAAGCCAGCTTTTCCAAGATATCCAGATCAGGCCTGACAGAAGGTTTAGAATTCACGAAGTCTCTTTTTCATCTGTGGAATTCCCTGGTGGCTCAGATGGTAAAGAATCTGCCTGCAATGCAGCAGACCCAGATTCCTGGGTCTGGAAGATCCCCT
This sequence comes from Neotragus moschatus, assembly GCA_006410615.1. Taxonomy (NCBI): domain Eukaryota; kingdom Metazoa; phylum Chordata; class Mammalia; order Artiodactyla; family Bovidae; genus Neotragus; species Neotragus moschatus. The sequence continues at coordinate 358,172 of SJYA01002420.1, forward strand.
GGAGAAGGGAATGACTATCCACTTCAGTATTCTTGCCTGGAGAATCCTATGGACAGAAGAGCCTGGTGGGCTGCAGTAAATGCAGTTGCAAGGAGTCAGACACAATTGAGTGACTAACACTTTTTTTTTTTTTTTTATCTAGACTATGAACTGACTCCGGATTCTTTTCTAAATTCATAGTCTCTCAATTTGCAACCTACAAGCTGTATTAACTGATAAAGCATTTGGTTCCAGTTTCTTTTGAGATAACAGCATTGTTTAATTACTTCATGTTTGTTCCTGCACTATGTTTTTCCAAAGAGCTTGTTTAATTCCTTCAATTTTGAGTGTGTTCTTGCTGGATGCACTATACTAAGATACAGATTTTAGGTAGGAAATTTTGAGACATCCTCATCCTACCCCTTCTGTTACACAAGTGTGACCACAATCCGTTTCTGAACTGTGAAATTTCCTTCTGACATGGGAAATGACACTCAGGAAAGGTCCTTCCGGGCACTGAGGAACAAAAGGCCACTAAATGCTGATAAAAAATAAAAGTAAAACCTAACGGTCTTTTATCTATACAAACAAAGTAGCAGTGGACAGCTTGTATACTTTGGTCATGTGTGAATATTTCTATATGATTTGTTTCTAGAAATGGAATTGCTGGGTCAAAAGATAAAGAGCACTTAAAAGTTTTAAAAAGATTGCCCTCCATTAAGGCTAAACTAGTTCGTTCCCACCAGCAAGGTAAGAGAGTTTCTGTTTCTTCAAACTCTAATATTGAGTTATCAAAAATGTTTTGAGCTTTGTCAGTTGAAGAGAAAAGAAATGGTGCAACTTTAGCTTTAATTGGCCTTTATACTTTTATGAGAATTATGACCATCTTTTTTAATGTTTTAGGTCCATTTGTATTTCTTTTTATGTGAACTATATGCTCATATATTTTTCTCATTAGGTTGTTGGTTTTCTTGTTGATTTGTAAGATATTTTATGTCATTACAGTTCAAATCCTCATTAGAAAGCTGGATTTTTCTAGTGTATCAAAAGATGTACAGACTTCCTCTTTTAAAACACATGTTCAGCTACTTTCACTTTTTCATCAGCTTTAAAGTATGTAATTCTGGTTTTCTTAACATATTTTCAGCTTAAACGTCATTGGTTTGTTTGTTTTAGCGTTGGTGGCTCCTGGGACACAGAAGCTTGAATTGTGGCCTACATTGGCTGGGGTAAGTGAAATGAAAGAAATAATTTAAGTTGGTATATGTATTGGGAAATAATATAGGAAACTATTATTTTGTATGTGTATATGTTTTTATAGACTTATTGGTGTTAACTTTTTCTTCTTTTTGTTATGAGAATTAACTTCAGACTTGGTATGGTATTATAAAAAGTGTACAACAATTTTGGAACATTCAAGTTTGTACATGGAGAAATTGTGATTTTAAGAAATTATTAAAAGATAGTAAAATAAAAATCTGAAGTAAACATTCACAACAACTAACATATTGATGCCATTAAATTCCTTTATGCATTAAAATACAGACAATATGCTGCTGTAACATCAGTTTTAAAATTATCTATAAAGTAGTTGTGTTGCTGAACCAAATGAGTCTGCTTGCCCCATTGCAGTAATGCCCATCTACTGACACTGTATGGTTGTGAAGGAAAGTGCAACATTTATTGCAGGTGCCAAGAATGGAGTCCTGGCAGCTAGTGCTCAAAAGGCCCAAACACCCTGATGGCTTCCAGGGAAAGGCTTTTAAAACCAGACTGAGGGAGTGCGTTGCAGGGTGTGTGATCAGCTCATGGACATTCTTTTGCATGATTGGTGGTGAAGTAATGGTGAGTCAGCATCATCAACTTTCTGGTTCCAGCTGGTCTGGGGTCTGTGTGCTTGTAGGCAGTATACAATTAACTTCTTCCACCTCATGGGAGTTTCAGTGTCTGTAAAACAGCTCAAAGGACATGGCTTAGAATATTAGCTATAGTCCTTGAAGAAGAACTGATTTAATCAGACTGTATGTGAGCCAAGTGAGTGGCAAATGAGAGTAACAAAGGGGAGAGACAAAGTTGAAAAAGGTAAATTTCACCTTGGTCTCAACTTAAAAAAATAGTCCTCTTCAGTGGGCCAAAAGAGATGAAGCTAAAGAAAATACAGTTATTTAAAGTAGCTTTATTTGTATTAAACCCACATGCAGTGAAGTGAAAGTGACCCACATGGGAAACAACCAAAATGTTTCTCAGTAGGTGAATGGTTAAATAGATTGGAACACTCAGCAATAAAAAGAATAAACTGTCAATATATGCAACAACTTGGATTGATCTCAAGGGCATTATGCTGGTGAAAAACGCCAGTCTCTAAAGGTCACTTATCATATGGTTTCATTGAAATAATATTCTTGAAATCATTACATTTATAGAGATTGAAGACAGATTAGTGATTGCCAGAGGCTAGGAATGGTACAGGGAGAGTAAGTGTGACTATAGCCTGAGGGGATATATTTATAGTGATAGAATAGCTCTTTTCTTGTTTGCAGAGATGGTTACATGACTTTACATGTGATAAAATGATATAAAGCTACATATGCAGATGACACCACCCTTATGGAAGAAAGTGAAGAGGAACTAAAAAAAAGCCTCTTGATGAAAGTGAAAGAGGAGAGTGAAAAAGCTAGCTTAAAGCTCAACATTCAGAAAACGAAGATCATGGCATCCGGTCCCATCACTTTATGGGAAATAGACGGGGAAACAGTGGAAACAGTATCAGCCTTTATTTTTCTGGGCTCCAAAATCACTGCAGATGGTGATTGAAGCTCCTTGGAAGAAAAGTTATGAGCAACCTAGATAGCATATTCAAAAGCAGTGACATTACTTTGCCGACTAAGGTCCATCTGGTCAAGGCTATGGTTATTCCAGTAGTCATGTATGGATGTGAGAGTTGGACTGTAAAGAAGGCTGAGCACCAAAGAATTGATGCTTTTGAACTGTGGTGCTGGAGAAGACTCTTGAGAGTCCTTTGAACTGCAAGGAGATCCAACCAGTCCATTCTGAAGGAGATCAATCCTGGGATTTCTTTGGAAGGAATGATGCTAAAGCTGAAGCTCCAGTACTTTGGCCACCTCATGCGAAAAGCTGACCCATTGGAAAAGACTCTGATGCTGGGAGGGATTGGGGGCAGGAGGAGAAGGGGATGACAGAGGATGAGATGGCTGGGTGGCATCACTGACTCGATGGATGTGAGTTTGAGTGAAGTCTGGGAGTTGGTGATGGACAGGGAGGCCTGGCGTGTTGTATTCACGGGGTTGCAAAGAGTCGGACATGACTGAGCGACTGAACTGAACTGAACTGATGCACATTACACCCATGTCAAATACCTGGTTTTCATGTTGTATTATAATTACGTACAATTATATAATCATTGGGAGAAACAGGGTGAAGGGTACACAAAATCACTGTGTATTACCTTTGCAACTTCTGTGTATCTCTAATGATTTAAAAGTAAAAAGTTAAAAAAAAATACGAAAAATCATTAGAGAGAGGGCTTCCATCATGAGAGCAATTCTTATTGTCTCTGGATGGAGACAGTTGCCATTGTATTCTTAGTTTAGTGGGATGCTGGTGAAAAAATGAAAGTAGATGGCAGATAAGCGAAGGGAATAAGTAAGCTTTTTTCCTGAAAATTAGTGAATGAAATGGTCAGATAGCTCAATGATCTTCACAACATTAAAAACCTTAAGAACAGAGAGGCTTTTAAAATAAATAATTCATTTTTATGATGCTATCTACTGCATATCTGCAGTTACAAGGTGTCTCTTGGTCTTAGGGATGAAAGGAAGTAGAGTCAGAAACTTTTAGATTCCAGTTCTCCGCTCAGTGATTAGATGAACATAGTGAATTTCACCTCCATCTTCCCTCTTTGCTATTAACTCCTTGTGTAGCTCCAAGGCAATTTATTTTCAGTTTAGTTTTTAATTTGAGGAACGTGAACCACATCTTAGTATTTCTTGTCCAGAGAACTTGTGCTGGGACAATTTCCCTCTGGAAAACTTGACGGTAGCAAACTTGAATCCTTGTGGAGCTCTTGGAGCCTTACTAGGGAATAAGGATTAAGAATGATTGGNTTATTTTCAGTTTAGTTTTTAATTTGAGGAACGTGAACCACATCTTAGTATTTCTTGTCCAGAGAACTTGTGCTGGGACAATTTCCCTCTGGAAAACTTGACGGTAGCAAACTTGAATCCTTGTGGAGCTCTTGGAGCCTTACTAGGGAATAAGGATTAAGAATGATTGGAAGATTCTTCCAGACGTTCACAAAGAGACTATTGAAACTAATTTGTAGACGTGCAGAAATAAGCGCTGAAGAGTTCATTTGAATAAGGGAGGTAGATGGTTCTTGGTGGCAGGTGGAAGTATACTTTTTTCTTCTTGGCTTTCATCCAGTCCCTTCATAAACCACTCTTGCTTGGGCCTCCATTTCCTTATAGGTAATAATGGTGAGTACAATACTTCATGTGATTATCTTTTTCTGGCTTTATTTTAAATTTGGCTTCATAGCTGTTCTGAGGTAAAAATGGAGCTCCCACATAAAAATGTTAGGGGAGTGGCACTTCAGCTCAAGGAAATCACAACAGGAGATTTAGACATTTAGAATTTAAGAGGCAGACCCTGATGCTGGGAAAGACTGAATGCAGCAGGAGAAGGGGAGCACAGAGGACGAGATGCTTGGATGGCATCACCAACGGCATCACCAACTCAATGGACATGAGTTTGAGCAAGATCNGGAAATCACAACAGGAGATTTAGACATTTAGAATTTAAGAGGCAGACCCTGATGCTGGGAAAGACTGAATGCAAAAGGAGAAGGGGAGCACAGAGGACGAGATGCTTGGATGGCATCACCAACGGCATCACCAACTCAATGGACATGAGTTTGAGCAAGATCTGGGACATGCTGAAGGACAGGGAGGCCTGGCATTCTGCAGTCCATGGGGTCCCAAAGAGTCAGACACGACTGAGCGACTGAACAACAATACAATAATGCTTCAGAGCATACACTTTGGAGTCATACTGCTTAGGCACCCTAGCTCTACACTTTGGCAAGTTATTTAACCTCTCTCTGTACCTTAGTTTGTAATTTGTGAAATGGAAGTAAGTGGAGATAATAGTAATATTTATCTCAGAGGGTTTGGGGAGGATTAAATGCCAGTAAAGTGCTTAGAACAGTGCCTCGCCCAAGATTGACACGCTCAAGATTGGTAGTGCCACTCCAGTACTCTTGCCTAGAAAATCCCATGGAAGGAGGAGCCTGATAGGATGCTACTAGTCCAGAGCAGCTCATGGAGTCGCTACTAGTCGGACACGACTGAGCGACTTCACTATCAGTTTTCACTTTCATGCACTGGAGAAGGAAATGGCAACCCACTCCAGTGTTCTTGCCTGGAGAATCCCAGGGACGGCGGAGCCTGGTGGGCTGCCGTCTATGGGGTCGCACAGAGTCGGACACGACTGAAGCGACTTGGCAGCAGCAGCAGCAGCAGTATTAGTATATTATCGTTTGCATTTCTAGTTATCTTATGTGCATATTCTACATCTGCCCTCAAGCAATCAGAAAACTTTTATAGAGTTAAAGACTGTTTCTCACCTTTCTCTTTCCATTACAACTGGTACCTAAGACGTGTGCAAAATATCTATAGTAAGCCTGTAACTCCAGGAAGTCATTTGCTTTGGTTCACCCTCGAATATTACGAAGAGCGTTTCTCTTTAAAACTGGTATCAAACCACTTTTCATTACTGTAACAAAGAGACTTAGTTGAGCGATTCACTGTGGCAGCATTTCACACCGTCAAGCTTCCCTTTGTCGATGAGAGTCATAGGAATACTGCTCTCTATTCTGAGCGGATTCATTTCAAATCAGAGCACCGGTCTCATTCTCCTTTTTGTTAGCGATCTGTCCCTACCTGTGCTCATCTCTCTCCGGGCCTCAGTAGAGCAATTCGTTAACATTCCTTTACGGTGGGTAGCAAAATGATTTTTCAAACTCGCCCCTTACCTCCGCCTCAACGTCCAGGTTCCGTCCCAAGCCCTCAGAAAGGGGAGAGGGGCGGGGCGCCCCAATTCCTGGGCGGGGCTCGGGTGGCGTGCCTCGAGGCGCCGGCGCAGTGACGCGTGACGTTACCAGTTGACGCAGCCGCAGTGCCGCCCGGCCCCCATCTTCGGACCCCTCCCATTCTCCTCCGCCCCTCTCTGTGTCAGAGGCTGGGGCCCCGGGCCGCTGGTCGGGTGGCGGGCCGGGTGGCTGGGCGAGAGGGTGTGGACTCGGGCAGCGCTCAGCAGATCGTGTTTGGCTGGGCGCCGCAGCCGCCGCCGCCGCCCGCCAAGGCCCTCGGCGTCCCCGGGAGAGAGACCCGAACGGTTCCGATAGCCCCGGCGCTCGCTCAGGTGAGGGGACGGGTAGGGCTGGGTAGGGTCTGTGTGGGCAGCACTCTTCCCAGCATCTCTGGACCGCAGCCTGGTCGGAATCAGGGAGGTGTGGCTTCGTCGCGGCTGCTTGCTGCAGCGTCGACTCATCTCTTACTCGTTTGCCATCTTTACCTGCAGCATGGAGACTTGAACACCGCTTATCCGAGGTCAGTGAGAAGGCCTGAAAGGGCCATGACAGTCAGGTGATTAGGGCCTCGAATGCAGGAACTGGCCCGGTGAATGGTGGTCAGACAGGCAGGCGACGCCCACCTGCTGGTGTGTGGGAAGGATCATATACCTGCAAGCTCTAGCTTTAGCCTTGTTAGCTGCGTGGGGCTGCATGAGACCCCAGAGTGCTTAACGCAGGGTGGATTGTGGACCAAGGGGAGCCTTTGAAACCCTCTCTACTCCTCAGGTGTGGTGTGCTTGTATTGTATTCTGATTGGTGCTTGCTGAGTCTACACTATGGAAGAGTTCATTTCAGCGGAAACATCTTTTGACCAAAGGAAGGTGAAGGGAAGTTGATTTTCCCTCTACAGAATTGTCCCCCTCCTGCCTCTTGGCCTTAGTTTTGACAGAAGCAAGTTAGGGACGCTTGTTAAAGGGAAAAAGTTCTTGTAAATTTCCTCTGTAAGGAAGTAATTGTTTTCCGTGACTGTTGAAACGTCTGAGTTTCACCTGGTTTCACGTTGCTGCTTTCAGCTCTCTGTGCATAGCAGTGAAGCTGATTAGCGAGATATATGAAGTATAAAAATAAATGAATTAACCAGAGTATTTATCTTATCGACGTACTGGTGGTACATGCTTTATGTGCATTATCTCATTTAATAATAACAATCCTGTCATGTAAAGTCTGTTTTTAACTCTCATTTTATAGATGAGAGAACTAAATCCCACAACCCTAAAAACAACTTGTCCAAAGTCAGAGCTGTGATTTAAATCAAGTAATTGCACTCCGGTTCAGAGTCCTGTAAGTAGTATGCTTTACCACTCCCAAGCAGCTTGAGAACTTGCAAGGTGATTTTCATTTGATAAAAAATGCTGGGAACAGGAAGGAAATTGAGCCATCATTTTTGCTGGCAAGGACCCAGGAGTATATTTTAAAGGTAACATCTGACCTCTAGAATCCTCTGATTACCAAAATCATGCTCTTTCCATTCGTACAGTGGTTTTGAAATCTTTGGAAGACTGTAATTTGGAAATGTGTGGTCTTCTAGTTTTAGAAATATTTTTTGAAGAAAATATAGCATTGGATTAACATTAGTTTCCTTGTGTGTGCACACATGCTAGCGCATGTGTAATGAAATCCTTTAGTCTGAAATGGTGAAACTGCTGATAAAGCCGGAGTATCTTGTATAATTGGTTAAAATTGGTGTTCTTTTCAGATGTGTTAAGATGAAACACTTCAGACAGGCCTTCTGATCAAGAAAAGGAAAACAACATTACAGACTCTGGAAAAAGACAACTTGGTAAATATTTTGGATTGTCAGTTAAAGCTCAGATAGAGAAAATCTAACTTTCTGCTTCAGTCCTAATTTAACCTGCTTAAATTAACCTACTTAAATTGGTCTAAGAATGGGGGTGGGTGACAGTAGTGTATAAGGTGACCTGTCAATCATTGTACCTGAGTTTTGAACTGTTGCTACGACTGACAGATGAGTCATGTGCTTAGCTTGTGTATTGGCAGGAGAAAGCCAGGGGAAGTGTTTGCTTGATTGTCTATTAAGTGTCAACTTTCTGTTCTCTCTTTTGCTTCCTCATCAATCTGCCCACGTTATAAAGAATTTTAAAAAGAAAGGAAGAAACTTAGGTGACTTTTGGTTTGTTCTTCATAGAATATTGTGTATAGTTGAACTTAAGTATATTTTTCACTATAAGTTATACAGAGAATAATAGAAGACATAGTTAAACATGATTGAGAGAATCTTAGTTTCATAAATAAGTACTCAACTACTGTTTGAATACCATATGTCAGGCATTCTTTTTCAGGCTTCTGATAAGAGTTGTGGTCATCATGGCTCTGAAGAGTACTAGAATAGTGAACTTTTTTCTAGAAGGCAATATTTTTGTTAACCCATATCTCGTTTAAGAAGTTTTATATGCAGGAATGTTTTTGGTTTATGAAAAACTAGGAAAATAGCACTACTCATATAGTAGTGTTTATAATCTTTCATATTATTGTAGTTAATAAAGGAAGGTATTTTTATTAGTGCTACTTTAAGATACAGTTAGAAACCAGAATTCTTACAGACTTCACTTTTGCGTACTGTTTCCCATGATAGAGATAGTCGTAGACCACATCTTCTTTATCCATTCTTCTTTTGATGGGGCTGGGTTGTTTCCATATCTTGGCTATTGTAAATAATGCTGTGATATATATACATATATATATATACACATATATATACATATATACATACACACACACACACACACACATATATATATATATATATAAAATACTCAGCAGTAAAAAAGGATGTAACTCTGCCATTTGTTACAACATGGATAGATTTTTGAGGATTTTTATGCTAACTGAAATAAGATAAAATGCAAATAATGCATGATTTCACTCATATGTAGAATATAAAAAACAAGGTGAAATAGGAAAAGAAGATCAATGTATGCTAATGAATAGAAACTAAATTTTTGGTGGTGAACACATTGTAGTTTATGCAGAAGTAAAATATAATGAAACTTACTTAATATTATAAACCAATGTTACCTCAAAAATAAATTAAAAACTGTAGTGTTAGAATCCCAAAAGTTCAAGGTAGATTAAGCAAATTAACTCTTTAATTTGAGAAAATTTCAGGGAACTTATATATGACATAAAGAAGAGACATGGTCAGAGAGGTAACAGTCTGCATGAAAACTGGAGAGAGATGAGCTTGGAAGCATGGCAGTCTGTTAGAGGCTATTGTAATCTAGGAGACAAGCCTTAGAAGCAAAGCAGTGCAAATGGGAATTAAGAGATGGCGATGGATTAGATAGATACAAAGGAGATTAAATGGGTAAGATTTAGTAGGCTTGAGGGAAAGTGGAGTCAGGATGACTTCTAGCCATTATCATGTTCAGTTTTGTTGTTAATGTTTAATATTTTCAGGATAAATGAACTAAATTACCTGATATCTAGCTGATATCTAGAAACTGAGTGGATTCTGGGCCCATTTACTGAGGGAGTGTATAGAAAGAGAAATATATTGAGAAGCATGGTTGGCAGAGACAAGTTCAGTTTGGGGCTCTTATATTTGACTTCCAAGAAATGTCATTTAGGTAGTTTTATGTATGGATCTGAGATAAGAAGATTCAGCCTGATATTTAAATTTGAAGTCTCAATTTATAGATGATAGTTAAAAGCAATGGGAGTGGGTGTGATCAGTAAGGGAAAAAGATGTAGAGTAAAAGAAGAGATATGAGAATGGGGAATAATATTTAAGGGTATTTAATAAGAACTGTTGTGTTGGAGAAGACTCTTGAGAGTCCCTTGGACTGCAAGGAGATCAACCCTGGGATTTCTTTGGAAGGAATGATGCTAAAGCTGAAACTCCAGTACTTTGGCCACCTCATGCGAAGAGTTGACTCATTGGAAAAGACTCTGATGCTGGGAGGGATTGGGGGCAGGAGGAGAAGGGGATGACAGAGGATGAGATGGCTGGATGCCACCACTGACTCGATGGACATGAGTCTGAGTGAAGTCTGGGAGTTGGTGATGGACAGGGAGGCCTGGCGTGCTATGATTCAAGGGGTCGCAAAGAGTCGGACACGACTGAGTGACTGAACTGAACTGAACTGAATAAGGATAGGATTCTCAGGTGTCTCAGGGGTGAAGAATCTGGCTACCAATGCAGGAGATGTGGGTTCAATCCCTGGATCAGGAAAATCCCCTGGAGAAGGAAATGGCAACACACTCCAGTGTTCTTGCCTGAAAAATTCCGTGGACAGAGGAGCCTGGAATCTCCTACAGGGCTACAATCTATGGCGTTACAAAAGAGTTGGACACAGCTGAGTGGCTAAACAGCAATAAAGATAAGGTGAAAGGAAAACCTACCTCAAAGATGAGGTAGTAGGCAGGGAAGTAGAAGAAAATCAGAGTCACAAGTAAATGGAAGTACTGAATTTGGAGGAAAGGAATGAGTATTAGGCATCTTTGAGGCATCAGCTAAAATGAAGATAACAGAAATAACCATTGGACATGTCAGTTAAGTTGTTGCCCTCAGCAGGAGCAATTACATATAGATGGATCCAGTTCACACTGGGTAGAAAATAGATAGAAATAGCTGATGTCATTTGCCCTTCCAGAAACTTTGGCTTTTAAATAATTAGTGGGATAGTTAGAGATATGTGTTTGAGAGAGTTTGTTTTTTAAAGGTATGAATGATATGAATACATTTATAGTTTTTATTTGCTGAGGATAAAAAATCATGAGAAAGAGAATCTGAAGACAGAGGAATAAAGGAGAAGAATTGGTGGAGCAGGGTCATTAGCCAAGTTGGAAGGGATAGAGTACAAGGATGCAGGCCAAGGGTGCTTTAGATAGACATCTCCTGAGACAAGAGGGAAGGAGCTGGTGATGATTATGGGTACAGATAAATTCGCTGGAGACAGGGTAGAGGTTGCTCCCCAGAGTCCTTGCAAGAGATTCCTACTTCATGGTAGAGGATTTGGTTCACTTGTGTGATCAGTGGCCTTCTCCATGTAGTTTTGCTGACTCCTGATCATTTGGTGAAGAGGAGTGAGGGTGCAGCTTAAGATGGCAGATTTGAATCATCAGGGTAGAGATAGCTTGCAGATACCTCACAAAATTACCTTTCTCATACTTTGTATTCGTTATCTGTTGCAGAGTAAGAAATTATCCCCAAATTTAGTCACTTTTATTATCTCAGAGTTTCTGTGGGTTGGGAATTTGGGAGTGACTGCACCGATTGTTTCTGGCTTCAGGTCCCTCATAAGGTTGTAGTTGATTGGCTGGGACATCAGTTAGGTGAGTGCTCAGCTGGGGCTAGAGGATTTGCTTCCATGATGGTTCATTCACATGGCTTTTGGCTGGAGGCCTCAAATTCTCACCACATGAACTTCTCTAGGGCTTCCTAAGTGTCCAAACAAAGCACCTGCAGCTGTCTTGCTCTGGAGCAAATGATCAGAGTGAGAGAGAGTACACGCATGCAAAAAAGGAAGCTATGATACCAGTTTTCACAGGGTGACAATTAAAAGGTGGAAGGAAGGGATTCATTTTTGTAGTTAAAAAAGAAAAATGAGGACCAAAAGACAATTGCAGGCTGATTTCTGTGAACATATGTATGAAGCACAAGGTGAAATGAAGATTGCCAGGAGAAATATCAATAACCTCAGATATGCAGATGACACCACCCTTATGGCAGAAAGTGAAGAAGAACTAAAGAGCCTCTTGATGAAAGTGCAAGAGGAGAGTGAAAAGTTGGCTTAAAACTCAACATTCAGAAAACGAAGATCATGGCATCTGGTCCCATTACTTCATGGCAAATAGATGGAGAAACAGTGACAGACTTTATTTTCTTGGGCTCCAAAATCACTGCAGGTGGTGACTGCAGCCGTGAAATTAAGACACTTGCTCCTTGGAAGAAAAGTTATGACCAACCTAGACAGCATATTAAAAAGCAGACACATTACATTACCAACAAAGATCCGTCTAGTCAAGGCTGTGGTTTTTCCAGTGGTCATGTATGGATGTGAGAGATGGACTATAAAGAAAGCTGAGCACCGAAGAATTAATGCTTTTGAACTGTAGTGTTAGAAAAGACTCTTGAGAGTCTCCAACCAGTCCATTCTAAAGGAAATCAGTCTTGAATATTCATCGAAAGGACTGATGTTGAAGCTGAAACTCCAATACTTTGGCCACCTGATGTGAAGAACCGACTCATTTGAAAATACTCTGATTTGGGAAAGATTGAAGGCAGGAGGAGAAGGCAACAACAGAGGATGAGATAGTTGGATGGCATCACCGACTTGATGGACGTGAGTTTGAGTAAGCTCCAGCAGTTGGTGATGAACAGGGAAGCCTGGCGTGCTGCAGTCCATGAGGTTGCAAAGAGTTGGACACAACTGAATAACTGAACTGATACGATATGAGAAGCAATATAAATTTACACAGACTGTAAAGCCAAACTGTGTAGGTTCATATCCTAGATTGGCCATATCTTAGCTGTGTTTGTGCTTTGCTTCTCATTGCCACAGTTTTCTCTCTGTAAAATGGGGAATTGTTAATAGGTAGTTATTTCTAACAGATCAGTAACTATTTGTAAAGTGTTTAGAACAGTGCCTAGCACGTAACAAGCAATGAATAAATGTTGACCATTTTATAATGGTAGCTATATTTAATCATTATAATGGTGAGTTAATAGCATAGAATGAACATTTAAGAGAGTAATGTAACATTGCCCAAAATGTTTATAAGTCTAAACTTTAGACCACTGACCTTATTGGACCTTTTCACTTTTTATATGTATGTGAAGTATGTTTTTATCCAGCTCCATACCCACTTAAAATACTGTTTCAGATATCACCTGTAGTATAAGGTTGTATCTGCATAAAATTCCTAAAGCAGCCTCTTTATATTATAGTATTTACATGAAAGTTCAATTTAAGTGTTCTCAGTTCATAGAAATTGGCTATTAAATGGATCTGTTGGGTTTCTGCATAGCAACATCCTAATAACAATAATTTCTTTGAACTTGGTATGATGAGAATGTTGATAAACACACATGGCCAGTTACTTCCTCCCTCTCCCCCATATCCATATCCCTTGTGGCTCAGCTGGTAAAGAATCCGTCTACAGCGTGGGAGACCTGGGTTTGATCCCTGGGTTAAGATCCCCTGGAGAAGGAAAGGCTACCAATTCCAGTATTCTGGCCTGGAGAATTCCATAGACTGTATAGTCCATGTTGTTGCAAAGAGTCAGACCCAACTGAGGAACTTTCACTTTCACTTTGAGTCAGTTACTTCTTAATTAAGGCAGACATAAATGACTTTGAAATTGGGACCTCTATAAAGGTATTTCAAGATAATTTCTTACGTATGTGCAGAAACCAAACCATACCTGGAAAGTTTTCAAGTAAGTTTGAAATATATTCTGTAACAGTTAATGTAGAATCTGTATATATTCTGTAATAGTTAATGTAAAATTAGTCTAGTTTGGTTTATGGGCAAGCAATGCAGAAATGTGTACAAAGTGCATACTTCACAGAATTTCTAGTGTACAGAATGCTGCTATGTGCTGATAGATACTCATACTTGATGTTGAAGAAAATGTCAGTGTTGATGAAGTTTAAAAGAAAGCTGTAAAGTTGATTTATTTTCCAACTCTTAAAACCTGTTTAGTATAGTGATCTATATGCAATATCCTGTGATAAACGAAAATGAAGCATAATATATAAAAATGTGTATGTATAACTGAGTTACTTTGCTGTGTAGCAGAGATTGGCATAACATTGTAAGTCAACTATACTTCAATAAAAAAGAAATAAAAAAAACCCGAACAACCATATAGTTTCCTTTATGGAAAGGAACTGTGGTTAAATTCAAAGAACTTTAACAATCTGAAGATATGTGAATACCTTTTATACAAATAATTGTGACTTAACTGTTGCATGAGAGATTTCAGTATGATTAATTTTTTTCCTTCATTTTTGTTACATATGGAACGGATTATGAAGATGTTGAATATCCTTTTCTTAAACTCAAGTAAATGAAAACCAAATTTTCTTGAGTTTGAAAAAGATCATCTAGGAGTCTCTTGGCCTTGAATAAGTACTTACCTTTGGCTGCTGCTGCTAAGTTGCTTCAGTCGTGTCTCTGTGCAACCGCATAGACAGCAGCCCACCAGGCTACCCCATCCCTGGGATTCTCTAGGCAAGAACACTAGAGTGGGTTGCCATTTCCTTCTCCAGTGCATGAAAGTGAAAAGTGAAAGTGAAGTCGCTCAGTTGTGTCCAACTCCTAGTGACCCCATGGACTGCAGCCTACCAGGCTCCTCCGTCCATGGGATTTTCCAGGCAAGAGTACTGGAGTGGGTATGTACTTTCTATAGCGATGCATTTATTTCACTCATTTATGAAACAAGTATTCATTGAGAGACTACTGCATACCAGGAACTTCGTTGAATATTGCATAGGCAGATGAATAGGGCAAAGACATCCTTAAAGAGCAGTTAGCTGCCTTGTGGGGAACAGACTTCAAAACTAATAGTTACAATGTGATGAATGCTAAGATACAGTTACTACTGTGGGCATCTGCAGCTCAGTACCACTGGGGATCTCTCAGAGACCAAATGAAATAAACATCAGAGTTATCCCAAGTCAAGAGCAGGGAAGCTGCAGGTGTTTACTCAACGACTTTCTAGGCATCATTGACTTTAATTCTGGCATTTCTGGCCTACCCTAAGTACAGACTGAACACATTTCTGCAGTCAGAAAGCAGCCTACAGTAAGTAGGGTGTTGCAGGTGTTCAGAATGAATAATCTTCTGATGTAGAGGTGAATATCAACAGTCTATGGGCAAGGCACAAGTGGCATTGATTGCCAGCATCAGGCATTTACACAGTATATTAACCTGCTGTGTGCCAGAGTTGTTCTAAATGCTTTATGTATCCAAACTGTAAACTCTGTGAGGTAGATATTATTAGTGTTCTCATTTTACAGATGAATAAGAGCACAGAGAGGTTAGGTAACTTGCCCATGGTCACATAGCTATAATGTTCAAACTGGTTTTTGAATCCAGGTGGTCTCAGTCGATGCTCTCAGTCCACATTATGATCTGCTTTTGGAACAATACAGTCTGAAGCAGGACCTTTTGACTCTTCTGTTATTCCCTGATAACTGCTTCCTCTTTCTCCCTTCCTCCAATCTCTTTCCTGTTGGTGTTCTTCCTTCTTTCTTTGTAACCTAGCCTTTTCCCCTTTTAGATAACAGTACAGCTGTTCCGCTTCCGTTCTTACACTCAGAGGTATCAAATCAAATAATTCTTGCTGAGGTGTTAACTGATATTTCTGAGGTTTTAGTGAAGTCTTTTGATTTGATATTGCTTGGTATTTGCGTTTTAATTTTTTTAAAAAGACAAGGATTTAAGAACTGAAGAAAGACAGACATGGTGGTAGAATGACAGATGATCAATGGACAGATAATCAAGTTGATATTCTAGAGGTGGGGGAAACCTGTTCCCTGGCCATAGTTATAAGGAGAGGCTGTGGAGTGTGTGCTTGGGAAGGAAAAGCCCCTTTCTTGCCTGTCATGTCCTGTCTTCCAGCCACCACCCTCCCTTTTTTTTTTTTTTTTAATTAAGAATTACAAGCCAGTTGTAAAATATTTAAATAATAGTTATCTCCCAGAAGTAACGGCTTTGCTAATGTTTTTGCAGATTAATAAAAGTATATACATATACACATCACATGTACATATGTGCATATGTGATGTATCTATATGGTTTAGATATGTATTGCATATAATGGATAGTCTTTTTTTTTAATATAAGTAGAGTACTATATATCTTTTTGCTCAACTTGCTTTTCTCCTCCTAACATTACATGTATCCTGAACATTTCTCTGTATTCCCTATAGAGCTGTTTTATTCTTTTAAAAAGGCTGCATATTATTTCACATAGTAAGAGTATTATATATAGTAAGGGTGTCCCATAATTTAACTATTTTCCTATTAACTGACATTTTTCTATTATCTCAGTATGATATATAGTGCTGCAGTGATTGTCCTTGAAAAAACATCTTTGTTTCTAAGTATTTCTGAGAAATAAATAGAGCCCTGGAACTGAAATTTTCAAATCAGAACATGTACATTTTTGTAGTATCTGATAAATTGTTCTTCTCAAAGGCACTTCTGTCAACTGTGAGAGTGCCCATTTCCCCATACTTTTGCCATATAGTTGTTTGTAATCTTTCTAAAAATTTTTGCTTTTATGGCTAGTAAGTGATAACCTGTGATTGTTGCCAATTGCTGGTGATATTATCTTTTTCTGTGAATTACCTGTTTATATATTTTCTTATTTTTCTGTCAGGTTATTTGTAGTTTTTTTTTAATTGATTTTTAGGCTGACCTCTATTCTTGTAGGACCAAATCAAGATTTGGAGTTCTGTCTCTAAAAATCTGATGATGCAAGTATTAGATGTTAGTTTTGTTTCTTCATGCGAGTAGGAGAGAAAATAAGTTGAATATAGTATTTGAAAAGATTTTACAGATAATTCACTTAGAAAAATAAATATTTTTTTTGAAAAGCTATTTCTAAGAATCATGATAGTGGTGGTGGTTTTAGGAATTTTGATAAATCTCTGGCTGTTGCTGTGTTTGATTAAACTGTTTCACATTTTTGTGCTTTTCTTTGTACATCACTAAAATAGTAATTACCACAATTTTTTTTCTAATGTGGACAGCAGTTTTGAAACAAGTCCCATGGATTTCAGGAAGAATGAACAGAATATAGGTGAATCATGAAAATCCTGAGAGAACATGTCTTAAAACATGTAGATCAGTGTTACTTTTTGTGTAATAGATAAAAATACCATTTAAAATGACATACTTGAAGTTAATGGCTGTGTTCAAGGCATTGTCACTGGCATTGTGGATACAAAGATGAATAAAACAATCTCTATCGGTCGTTATGATTGAGAGGAGAGAAGCAGGATAGATTAGATTCAGGTTATGTGTCTTTGCAGGAATACCAAGGAAGTGAGACTGTTTTCTTGGAAGGCAGCTATGCTCACCACTATACCACCAACACTAGGCTGTTTTCTTTATTAAAAAGTAAATGATTTTGATTTATACCTATATTGATGGTGTTTACTTTGATCACTTGGGCTTCCCTGATGGCTCAGAGGGTAAAGAATGTGCTTGCAATGCAGAAGACACAGGAGACATAGGTTTGACCCCTGGGTCAGGAAGATCCCTTGGAGAAGGAAATGGCAGCCCACTCTGGTATTCTTGCCTGGAAAACTCAATGGACAGTGGAGCCCGGTGGGCTACAGTCCAAAGGGTTGCAGAGAGTCGTACACAACAGCTAAGTACACAGGAACTTTGATCACTTAATTGTCAGCTGTCTCAAACTTCCTCTTTTCCACTTCTGCATTGATAATTATTTTGGAGACCAGTTATTCTAAGCCATGAGTATGCTGTTGCTCATCAAAATTTAGTTGATTATTTATATTGGTATGGATTCATAAATTTGTATTTATTAAATGGGTGTAGTTTGTTACTATTATTTATAGCAGTGCTTAAATTGTCCCAGATTTTGCCAATGGGAGCCTCTTAAAGCTGGTTTTTTCTTCTTTTGACATTTTCCATCATTCTTTGAACACTTTTTTCCTTTATGGAAAAAAAGCTCATCCTGACTTTCCCTGCCCTAGTTGTAGAATTAGCCATTTCTTCAAGGACCCCTCTAAAGAGAAAATGGTTTTTAGAAGAGAAGTCTTCTGTTCATTTATATTGAGGTGCTACTCTCAGGGTCTGTGAATGAACTATGCACACATATACATATGCATCTATAGCTATTTCTATATCCATTTTTATTGAAAGCCATACATCTAGTTTTTATCCAACAAAACAGGGTCAATTCTGATTTTCTTCTTTTATATATTCTATGACAGTGCGAAACTTGGCTTCCATTATTCTTGATATACTTACTAGGTTAACTCCCTCCTGCATCCTCTACATGAGCACCTCCCA
Organism: Neotragus moschatus; assembly: GCA_006410615.1. Lineage (NCBI taxonomy): Eukaryota > Metazoa > Chordata > Mammalia > Artiodactyla > Bovidae > Neotragus > Neotragus moschatus. Next base: position 376,316 of record SJYA01002420.1, read on the forward strand.
GGTGTTTGTCCTCCTTATCCTGCTCCTGTCATATTCCAGATCACCCTTCTGCATGGAAGCTCTGCTTATCTCTTTGGGATCTGATGCCTTCCTCCTGGGTTCTGACACCCTGCACTAGGAAGCCTCCCTGTTTGAATGACTTTCTTTGCTGCCCAGACTGANACTAGGTTAACTCCCTCCTGCATCCTCTACATGAGCACCTCCCAGGTGTTTGTCCTCCTTATCCTGCTCCTGTCATATTCCAGATCACCCTTCTGCATGGAAGCTCTGCTTATCTCTTTGGGATCTGATGCCTTCCTCCTGGGTTCTGACACCCTGCACTAGGAAGCCTCCCTGTTTGAATGACTTTCTTTGCTGCCCAGACTGATACTTGAGCTGGACTGCTCCTGCCCTCTCCCCCTGCCTTGGATGCCCTCATCCTTCCACCCAGGCTCCAGTACCTGGGAAGTACACCTC